>JAJKFI010000035.1:391323-393000 GCA_029204185.1 Lerista edwardsae | reverse complement strand
GCCCCCCACCCATCCCCGCCGGCAAGCAGGCACCCCCTCCGAGGCTGGGAGCACCTCGCAGCGCCGCATCCATCACGGAGCAGTGGCGAATGGCGACGGGTGGGCGGGGCTGCCCACGGAGCGTTCCGCTTGTTTGCCCATTAGATGACATCACTGCCCCCTGCCCAAAAATGAATGAATGAATGGGCTCAAAGTTCCAGTTCCAGAGTTCTAGGATTCCTTCAAGCAGCAACACACACCATACAAATATAGCACACACTTTAGCACACCAGGTGGTGATTTTCAGCCTTCTGAAGGCATTCTGAGGACCAGGGAGGCTGCACACAGAATACCCTTCACACCCAACCAGAGCACAGCTTGGAGGGTACAGCCTGTGCCAGCAAGCTCAGGAGGGCCAGAGGCTCATAGGGGACCAGAGTTGCTGTGGGCCAGATAGAGGCTCTCTGAGGGCCACATCTGGCCCCAGGGCAGGGGTTTAGAAACTCCTTATATAAGGCTATCAGGTCCAGGACAGGGGTTAGGATATGGCTGAGGCCTCCTGCACTATCCCTGCCCCCTCCTGGTCCTGAACTACTTCCTCTTCACCTTCCCCCATTCAGAACCCCCCCCCTCCATTCTGCCCTCTCCCCTCCCCAAGCAGCTCTTACCTGCTTCAGTAGCCATAGGTCCACATTCTGTGCTGGTAGGACAGCAAATCTTTCCCACCAGTGCTTCTTACTCTAAGGTTGTCAAAAAGTGCTTTATGGCATTTTTATGATGGCCAGCACCAGTGCTGCAGCAGCGCTTGCGGACCATAGGATTGGGCTGTAAGGCTGCAATCCTGTGGCAGTGAGCCCCATTGAACAAAATGGGTCCTACTTCTGAGTAGACATGCTTAGGATAGGCTGTAAAAGCCCGATCCTATCCTTGAAATACATTGGTTTATCTCCACATATGCTGGCATGATGTCAGCTCTGCTGCTGTAGAAATCTGCCCTCCAATGGATGCACTACAGGCGCCAGCACAATATTGGAAAATGTTGTGTCCATGTAGCTCAGGTGTCACTTGGACACCAGTGGACACCTCTCCATAACTCTGGTGTAGAGGCCAAAACAAGGAGGAGATTGGAGCATGAAATGGGAGGGATGAGGCGTAGTCAGCGTACACATAGTTGAGGTGGTGCCTGTTGCTGTGTGGTTCTTTTCCAGGGCAGAAGATTTAGTCGAGAGGGTTAATGCTTCCGTTTGCCTGAAGATAAGAGCTGAAGATCTGAAGGTCGCCAGTTCGGGACTACCAGAAGTCTCTGTGAGCGGCAGACCTGTAAATTGCGACTGAATAACAGCTGAGCTATCTCCGGCTGCCTTGTGAGAGGGGGAGTTGTGCCAGGTCAGCTGCTTCTCTGGTGGGAGCAGGGAAGACGCTTATCAGCCAGCAGAAGACAAACGGGTGGCCAGAAAGAAGACTAAATCCAGAAAGATCCATCTGTATGTGTTGTAGTTCTTGTAAGATAGAACATTTCTGTAAATTGTAAAAACCCTTTGGGTTCATGAATAAAGTCTGCCTATGTAAACCACCTTGAGTTACAGTCATTAGAGAAATCTAATGACCTAAGAAAGGCGGTATATAAATACAAGTATTATTATTATTATTATTATTATTATTATTATTATTATTACTACTACTACTACTACTACTACT
>JAJKFI010000035.1:348823-386323 GCA_029204185.1 Lerista edwardsae | reverse complement strand
TGGAAATGGCAAGTGGCACTGGACTTATGGCAGCAGCTTTCTTGTATCTCCTGGAGACAGTAAATCAGTAGCCGGGGCAGGCCATGGGCGGGAAAGTGGAGAATCAGGTTGTTCTGGGGGAGGACCAAGGAGCAGGGAAGGGAGGGGTGGATCCAGTGGCAATGGCTTACGCCGGCTCTTTGGAAAACCACCCTGCCCAGTTCCTTTCTCAGACATACACCACCAAAATGGATGGCGTATGTCTTAGGCAAGTACGAGGGGTCAGGGGAAGCAAAGCCTCACCTGTATTGCAAGGAAAGACAGCCTCAGCCTCACCTGTGATTGTGCGCATGCTGTCCCCACTTTCTGATTTCTGCTTTTAAGAAACATCTGAAACCTGTTTTCCAAGGTAGAGAGCGGTGGTTCCACTTAGCCCTAAAGAAACAAATTTTTTTTATTTAGCTAATTTTTATTTTTGACTTAGCTTTGAGTGTCATGAAATATCAAGAAACATTACAAATATGGATGGCATCTTTCTCCATGATTTACTGCAAATTATATGCAACATGCATATAAATTATATGGCAAACATTATACCCATTCAGAACACATTCCTCTCAGAATCCATCTCTGTATTTGTATGAACAGCTGTGAACTTGGAAGCTACTTTAATGCCTGTGGTTGACCCAGAAGCTAACATGGTTGGGATCACATTGCATTTTGGCCTACCTGCAGCAGGCTCTGCGACAGAAAACTTCTGATACGTAGGAAACTTTGTGAAGCGACTAACTAAATCTCATAACCCTTGGGTCAAAATAAACAGGACATAGATGTGTTCATTCCCGGTGAGTTAAGAGAGGATTACAGCTGGGCAGCCCAATCCTGAGCCTGGCAGGACCCAGGGTTCCAGAGGCACCAAAATGATGACCGCTGGATGCTGGCCCTGCAGGAATACTGCTGGAAGTCTCCTTGGAGGAAGGGAGTGTTTGCTCCTTCCCCCGGGGAGACTGCTGCCAGAGGCAATGGATCTCCTCAGCTCTACATCCAGATTCGAGGAGGCCTGAGGGCACAGAAGAGGCCCGTGTCAGGCTGCCCGGCCCGGCTTCGGAGGGGGTTCAAGATGTGGCAGCGTAAGCTGCTGCTGTCCCCTCCCCCTGCATAGGCCCAATCCTCCCCACCTAGGGTTGCCTACTCCCCGCCTCTCCACACTCCAAAACTCCTTACTGTTGGCCGGCACTGCTGGAGTGACAGCCAGCCTCCCGCTGGGTGCTGAGACCTGGTACGAATTAGCGCCAGCCCAGTGGTGGTTCCTTTTGTTGTGTCACAAACATGCTTTATGGTACACTTGTGACATTTTTTAGCCAGCAGTCCACATGTACTGCTGGCAATAACAGCCCCTGGATTGGGCCCTAAATCTTACTGAACACAATAGACTAACTTCTGAGTAAAACAAATAATACCATTTTCAAACACTTCTAAACATTGAATGCATGTTTGCTTCCATTTCTCTCACTCTTCCATTTTCGAGTGCAGCCAGGGCCACATCTGATGGGTTGGAAATGCAGCTCGGTCTGCAGTTTATGGGCGAACAAAACCCAAGATATATATAGATATATAATGGTGCTGTAGAAGAAATTATTACTGTATTCTTATCCTCAGAAATATCCTGGCATATTTTGAGCTTTACGGTTCTTTTCATTCTTTCAAGAGTAGTCCTGTACAAAAACAAACAAATTCACATGGAACAAATTATTCCCACTGCTATTTTAGACAATGTATTCAGCACTATACAGGAAGCAGGAAATCTTTCAAAAGACAATGCTCCCAATCCAGCTGAACCTAATCGTGGCTGTCCCAATGTGGCTTAGTCACCACTAATTTTAGCTGGAATAGGGCCAATGTGATTGCAGCCATCATTTTCATATTAACTACAGCATTGTATTCCTTAATTTCTATTTATCTATTTATCTTTCTGTCTTTCAAGTTTACCCATCTCTGGAGAATCCTGGATGAGACTGATTATCTAGACTCAACTGGCTTCTGGCTGGAGTTTTGAATGGAAACAACCTGAGTAGTCCTGATTAATGACCTATGCCAGGAACTAGACAGGGTGAGTTCATGTCTGTTGGTTTTCCAAATCCCCTCAGAGGCTTTCTGCAACACCTTGTAGGAATGGGTCTTGAGGGCAATGCATTGTGCTAGTTTCACTGTTTTCCTTGTGTTGAGGGACTCCTGCACAATATTGTGGCTTTTGGTTTTTTTTTAGCATCCTGCAGGGATCTATTCTGTCCTTTGTGCTATAACCACCGGGAGAGGTAATCAAGTAGCTTGAACCAGTGGGCCACACATTGGCTTAGCTGATGAAAGTGTAGCCCATCTCATGAAAGCGTAGCCCAGTGCAGAGGGCAAAATGTTGCCCTGGAAGTGACATTACAACAGGAAGTGACATCACAGTTGTATTTTCATTGTCTTGTGTTTTTTGCCATAACTTTTGATAGAATAAAGATATTACACTCCAATTTGTTTCATTGCATTCTGCATGAAGTTCCACATGATGTATAACATGACAGTATTATTCTTACAAATTGTGATTTTTTAACAGACCACGAATTTTACATGACACTTGTATTTTTATTTTCTGGTTTTTTGGCTGTAATGTTTGATAAAGATATTACACTCCAGCTTGTGTCATTGCATTCTGCATTAAAGTCTTCATTGAATGGTATATAACATGATGGTATTATTCATACATACCAAGGTATTCACCATTTTGGCCACTAGTGTCAAGCTCAGCTTATTGCCCCCTAAAGCTTGTTGCCCAGGGCAATTATACCCCCTGCACTTCTTTAGTTATGCCTCTGATGTCACCAATATGCATGTGTGATCCTAACTACAGCCAATGTTCCACAGTTGTGAAATGGCTGCCAATGGTGGGGACAGCATACCACCAGTGGTGATTTTGCAAGTGCCACTGCAAGAGGCAGCAGCACAACAGCCTCACTACTGAAGTTTGCTGCTTCCACCAGAGCCAGTAAGCGGTGGCGTTCCTGGGTGTGTGTGCAAAATGCTAAGTTTTTCAAAAGCCTGAACTCCTGTATAAAGTGGCCCTCAGGGATGGGGAATTTACATAGAATAAGGCTGTTGGTTCTATAACCCTATGCATATGAAATGTTCCTTTGTGGAGAGGACATATGAGGGGTTCAGGAATTAGTGTTTTAACCACACGCACCATTAATTATGCTGGGCTTAACTGGATCCCATCACAGCATTCAGCATTTGACTGCAGGTATCTACCCTTTTACCTGTAGCACAAGGCAACACTACCTGAATGCTTCATAGGTAACCAGTTGGGCTCTTGATGGCCAGAATAGCCGTCCTAGGTCCAGATCACTGTAAATAACCAGAGCTCATCTTCATCTCTTGCATAACTGTGGACAAGGCTGAGGTCCATTAGCCAAGATACACATGTGGAATTCTTGGGGCCATACAGTTGTTGCACAAGATATGACCCACCCCTGCCTGCCCATCTGCCTGCCCACAAATCTATTTGCTTTTTAAAATTTCTGCATCCTTAATTCCGGTGCTTCTGATGTTGTGTGGTTCTTGTGTGTGCGTTTGGTGCGCTTCCTCGCCGTGTTTTCATGTCTACCCATAACTCTTTGCCCACCTGTAGTGCGGTCTTGCCTAACAGATGGTTTCCCCCTCAACAAGCCGCTGTTTCTTCACCTCTCTAGGCTGCCTATTTCTGAAAATTCAGAGCTGTCATATGTGTTAGCGACAGCGTGGGAGGATGGAGCCCCAATGCTGTAAACCAATTTCCATCCGGCTATAACCACACTGGTTTTGTAATCAACAAAAATAATGTCACCACTGAAAATGTAAATAAAGTGCCCCATGTTAAAACGCTTAGGCCTCTCTCTTTCTTTCGTGCTGCAGGGAGGGCCCAGGTGTTATTGTACACAGAAGCAAGACTGAAAGCAATACTGGAGATGGAGGGTTACAAGCTCTCCCTCCTGGCTTATAACACCCAGGATGATCTTTGAAAGTACAGGGAATGGATTTTAAGACTGTGTCCGGGAATGCTGGAAATGATGCAGCTCCCAAATGACATTAGCAGCATTCGTTGTCCCCATTCCTGCTTTGCAAACACTGCAGCGAGTAATTGAAGACGTCTCTAGTCCATTAGTTGTGAACCTCACAGCCATCATGCCTGTCTTTTGCATTATCCGAGAGTACAGCTGGGCTTTGCCAAAACCCTACACTTTGCTGTCAGAAAGAGAAGGAGCTTTGGTAAAGAACTAAGTGGTTGAGGCATAGGAAGTTTTTCCTAAATTTGTGTTCCATTTCCTGAGCTAGCTGCCCATTTCCACTTTGCTGCTGAGCATTTCTGCAGTCTGTCTTCCTTCAGTGATTGTCTTTTCGTCTGTCTTCTGTACACAATTAGAGTGGGATGTTCAGTCCAGGGTCGTCATATGTTGTCCACTCACTCATCACCAAAGGCTCACATGCCACCACGTCCATCTATTAGTCCATCATTTTTTCCATGGCTAAGGCGTCACATTCATGAATGAGAACAGACATCGTCCACTCATGCAACTACTGCAATGTGGTCTGTTGTTAGAGCTACTCTTCTGTCTTTGTTTGACAGGTGCTTGACCAGATAAAGCAGATGGCAGCAGGGGTAGAAAGCCTAAAGAGGAAATGGCCAATCCCCCACATCGTCTGTGTGAAGGAACATTGCAATTCTGCATGTGAGGGCAGCTGGAAACCAAACAACTGACCAATAGCCAGTGTAGAAGTGCCCCCTCCAAGTTGGGTGGGGTAAGGTTTTGTTGCCACTGCAAAGATGCTCCCCAATGCAGTATTTTTCATTTTTTCTGTAACAGTATAAGGCTGGTATTCACATATATGTAAAAAGGAAAGAGGCATTTTCAAGGACACATAAAAGGTTATGGTAGGATGAGAGGGGAACCTCCTTAGGGCCAAATTGAGTCTGCAGGCTGACAATTGCCTCTATCCACACTAAAGAGTGCAACTCTAGAAGAAGGAAAGCAGCAGCTTAGTGCTAGAAGATGGGGCAGCCAGTCTGGTACTGCCTAAACTGGCAGCATTGTGCAGGAAAATAGGGGTATCCCTTTATTGCCTAGGCAACCATGTGACATGCTTTCCCTTGCTGTGCTATTCTTCAGAACACTAAGAAGGTAGGGAGTGTTGCCTAAGCAGGAACTGGGCAGAAATTGGGGTGGGGAGCAGAAAGGGAGCAGGGGCGATCCTCAGATTTCCATGGAATCCGCTTCCCGGAACGACCCAGACTGCGGGAGTGGGGGCTGGCATTGTCGCCATGATCCGCCCTCCCCCGGTCCAGCACCTGGGGCATTTGCATCCCTTGCCCCACCTCAGGTCCACCACTGGAAGGAAGGGGCAGTAAAGGTTGAAGGAGTGCCCCTGATATCCTATCCCCCTTCTTTGTCTCAATCTCCTTTCCTGGGTCCACTTGGACCTGTGCAAACTATATAGCTTACACAGGTCTGAGTAGCCCCAGCAGGGTGGCAAGGGCTTAAAAATGTTACCTCAGAGAGGACTTTGTTGCTGTGAAGCTCTCCCACAGGATGCCGCATAGGTGTGGAAGAGCTTGTCAATTCTGAGGAGACCAGGAGGTGCTGTGGATCCTTGTATGTGTGGACTGAGGCCCCAGTGTCAAATGAAAGGCATAAAAATCTATTGTATCCTATCTGCATAGTACTGTCTTGGAGTCTGTTTTTTAATCATGCAAGAGTGAGAAGAATTATTTGAACCTTTTCCTGTGTGGAAAGATCATTCTTCCAGTATAGAATAGTCTATATAACTGATAGGTGGCTTTGTTGGTTTTTCTCACCCCACCCCCCAAAAAATGCAGGGTGGATGAATCCTTTGTTTCTCTACAAAATATTTTCCACCAAACATCAGGAAAAACCCATGAATTTTACACATGCATTCCATTACAATTTTATCGTTTTCTTCCTTTATCTTTGCACTTGGTTTTCTCTGCTTCCGTCTCCTCTGCTTCATTGTTTTGATTTTCCCCCTCATTGTTCTTTCTCTGCCAACCTTCTTATATTTCTTCCTTCTTGTGCTTTTGTTTGGAAGCTTTAGTCAATTTGTTATCTACAATTGCTTATATGAATAATTTTGTATTTTAATAATATAGTATTTTGTTTTTATTGTTATTATTACACTTTTACTGTAATGTTGTCTAATGTGGTTCCTGTCATACAGGGAGCAATTGTGCACTATCATGTAAAACAATGATAAATGATACTCCCCCCTCCCTCGGAATCCACATACAATTCTGGTGTTTGGGACTGCTTTGATATCTTTTTCGGAACTCACCAGTCAGTACTTTCATGTTCTTCAACATTTTCTCACTCAAGAAATATTTTATTCATTTTGGCAGTTCTGCTTTTAAGATTCTCACCACCCAGGATGAGTAGGAAGTGAGATCATTGTGCTGCTCCAGCTGGAGAAGATGGCCATCTCTGTGACCTCCAGTTGCAGGGGGTATGCTGGGTAGGAAATCAAATCCAGGCACCACAAAGAACAATAATTAATTGCTACTGGTTCTATGAGACACTGAATTTTCCCTCTCATGCAGCACTGTAAACATCTGGGTATTGGGATCACTTTCTCTGAAATGGCAACCAGAATGGGATGCTTCTGCATTTGTCCATTTTGGCTAGTCAGCTACCCAATAGTTCACTGATTCAACCAGTAAAACTGTTCTGCCAGATCACTAGTATTGGGCTCTGAAAAGTCAATACATGCAATTTTGCACAATAAACGTATTGTTTATCGTATGACATATAATAGCAAATTGTTTATTATATGACATATTGTTGTGTGCTTGTGCCCCACTTCTCCAGGCAGTAAAAAGTCTCAAGGTGCAGCAGTGCTTGGGCCTGGGTTTTCCTTTCCTTTGGCGCCCCCACAGAGTCTCCCAGGGCTCAATCCAAACTACGCTGGAAGAGGCAGGCCTGAGGGCCTGCACTGTATCCAGCACAGCTTGGGAGCAGGTTGGAGCCTCCACGGGGCAAGGGCACATTTGCGCCCTTACCTTGGGGTAGGCACCAATCAACCCCAATGGGCTCCTTGGACATGCTATTTAGCAGGCACAGAGCCAAGGACGCTGCACAGTCCAAATCTGGGCCACGCAGCCTGAGGATGGTAGCTTGCATGTGGCCTAATGGCTCCATCCCAGCTCCACTCTTCTCCTGGGGCTGGCACACCTCCTGGCCCCGCCCAGAATCACCCTCCTGCCCTCCCTTGCGCCGCCAAGGAATGCTCTTGTGTCAGCTGAACGCAGCTGGTGCCGGGGTGGCATGGTGCTGGCATTGGCCGGCATTGCAGATGCAGCGCTGGAGTGGGCATCCAAAACAGAGCTCTTGCACCAGCATTGAGTGCACAGAGCTGACACAAGCAGCTAGTGTTTCATTCTAGCTGTAGCAAAAATTTGCCTACATTTAAAAAAAAAACACCTTCCCTGTCAAGGAATATGAACGCAGTAGATCTTATAACCAATCCCGTGTCCCCATGTCCTGGCCGCCCCTGCCTTCTGTTCCCTCCCATAGCCTCGTGCAGCCAAATTAAGCCTTCCTCCTAACCCTCCATCCCCCACCTTGCTCTTGCCCCACCATGTCTACTGCTGCAGTCGGCCTGAGTACCAGCTTCCGGATTGCCCACAAGATCTTTGACATGGTGTGGAAGCATTAAAAAAAAGCAAGCAAGCACACACACACAAACTAAAGGGACTTGATAGGCACTCAAGTCATTAGAGTCCTGACTTTTTCTGAGTCACTGGCCCTGAGTTGCAAGTCAAGTCAGGGCCAGTGACTCGCATGACTTGAGTCAACATGAGTTGTTGCATTCAACATGAACTCAGCATTTTCATTCTATTCCTTGAATTGAGTCATTCCAAGTTGAGTGCTCTTCCCTGTCTGTATTTGTTTCCTTTCCTGTCTTATTTTTTTATGTCTCCCTGCTTAAGTGATCATGATCAGTTGTTTCTATCATTTCATTTTGCAACGTATAAAAACATTTCAAGTAACTTGGTCCCACTGTGAGTGCACGTGCTTTTTTTTTTTTTTACAGCTTCACTAACAGTCCTGATAAGAACTGTTCCCTTTACCTGTATGATCACTCAGCAAGCTCCCTTGGCAGTAATTTGAGACAAAGGATATCTGAGATATATTTCTAAATAGCTTTGAAATTACTGTATATTTTGATCAACGGTTGGTGACAACTCTGAAGTAGGTAGTCCATGCAGGCATCTGGGAGCAGGACCTGACAGTAGTTGGCAGTTAGAGCTGGTAGTTAGAGTGGAACCGGACAAGAAGCGAGGAGTCAAGCAGAAGCCAAGGATGAACTGAAGCCACAGCCTTGATGACTAATGCAAACACAGTTGGATGCTAATGATAAACACTTTATTATTTTTACTATCCAACATGAGAACTCCATAACAGAGGAGCAATGCTTCTTGCTTCTAAGACAATGTCTCGCCCTCCAGGCCTTCCCCTTCTGCATTGGGACAAGCAGGTCTTCTGAATCATTTTCATTTCTGTCCTAAGGAAGCAGCAGCAGAGTCTTTTCATGAGTAAAGCGAAATCACCCTGTTGGTGTTAGGAGCCAAGTCAGCCTTAGTGGTTTTGTGCCAGTCCAGTCCTGTTTTGTATCATGCAACAGTAGGTACTTTCCCCCCCCCCTTTTTTCCATGTGTTCAATCTGCGGTTCTTCTTAATTGCAGGGACATGGCGTAAAATATTATTTCCAAAACAAAACTACCATTTCTTGGTAATTCTATTAGATTAACTTATGGAAATGATTGCCTTTCTTAGGCAACAGGGATTTCAAACTGGTAACAGGACATATGCATGCTACTCTGTCTGTGCACCACTGTGCTAGCCTGTCAGAACGGAGAGCCGCTTCAGTGTTACCCATAGGGATGGTTGGAGCTTGTTATTCCAGCTCCTAGATCAGCAGTTGCAGTGGGACACAGGAGTCCAAAAGGGTTCTACCAGTCTCCATCAAGCTGCTGACTCTGCCCCAGAAACTCAGTCTGAAGTTCAGGCACCGGCTAGGCAGCCCACCTTGATGCTGTCATGGTAAAAATAAGCCACCAGCGTTATTAAATGCTAAATTTGCAAACAACCATTTATGACTGCTTCCTGTTGTCCCATGTGATCAGCAGCGTCTAATCATTGGCAGACTCTCTTGTTGTTGCTCCTTGCTTTTCCACTATCAATAGGAGCCATATACGCTCTTCCCTGTCTTTTACACTGCCTCAGAAAACATCTGTTTCCAGATGTTATTCTTGACTCTAATAAATACAAAGAAAGACTTGTGCTAATAGTATTTACAATAGCTTGGCATGTTGGACCCAGTGATTATTGACAGCAGTGGATCACTCAAACAAGCAATGATCTTGTCATTTCCTGACCAAACAAAAAGTAACAAGGAAATTTTTTTTCCTCCTAAAATGGCTGTTTGAGGCAAAGTCATTAGTCAGCATGCTTAGTAAGACAAGTTAGGTACGTAGCTGCATGGAGCAAAGTGACACTTGTTATGAGAAAATCCATAGATCAATCAGCCAAAGGCCATGTACACATCTACTCAAAACTCCACTAAAACAGCTGTCTCATTGGCTCGTAAAAGTGTGGCTGTGATGGTATTGTTCAACATATTAATTGGGATCTTTGAAAGATGATGTACTGGAGATGAAAGCTGCATGCTGGGGATCTAGGGAACTGTCAGAAAACATTATTACTGCATTTGTAACCTTCCACTTCTTCCAATGGTTATACCATTTTGTCCTCACAGGACCCCTGTTAGATGAGTTAGGCTGATTGTGATTTATCCAAAGCCACTCACCGAGTTTCATGGCTGAACGGGGATATCAGTATAGGTTTTTCTTGTTCAAAGCCAACATTGTTAGTTATTAAGAAGGACTCATCCTGATTGATTGTTAGAGTGGCTTAGAGCTCTTATTCGCTGTTTATGCAGCATCTATCAAGCCACTTAATTCTAGTTAAGATAAGACTTAAATTGAATGGAGTGCATGCAGTAGTGAAATTCAGGGGGTTCGCCCAGGTTCTATAGAACCGATTGTTAAATGGCCGGGCCCCGCCCACTCGCTTACCTCGGCTGGCTTCGGGTTTTTTTTGGCTCTGGCTATGACGTCATAGAACCAGTTGTTAATTCATTTGAATTGCACCACTGAGTGCATGTGATTATTTGGTGGGGGGGTACAGAATTTTTACTGCTTCAGACAAAACAAGAGTACAGCAGCTATTGAATATAGAGACAAACAAGATTCAGATCATAATAGAAGTCTATCTATATGGTAGGATTTCACCGTTTCTACCCATTCCCAACTAAGCCCTTCTCCCCATTGATGCCGCCATGCCAATGGAGCATGTGCTGCATCCTGCACCCCAGAAGCCTCCTTGTAGTAAGGGAATAAATGCTTCCTTATTTTGGAGTAAGCTTCCACTTCCCCAATAAGTCTACTTGGGCCGATGTCAACTCTATAGCTGGCCCAACTCTGAATGGACCCAGAAGGGTGGTTAAAGGCAGGGAAGTAGGATAAGGCTATAAGCTGCAGTAGGTCCATTGATAACTTTCCCTTTCCCTCTCATGACACCCCCTATCCCCACCTTGCCTATCTCCTCCCTGCCCTGTTTCACCTACCCCTTGCGTACCACTCACTTCCCACTTACCAGCGCTGGGGGGGGGGCATCTTCGCAGGCCAATACTGTGTGACTACCACTGCTCCCTGTTTCCAGCCGTAGCCCAATTTCATATGACACTGTGGCACTGTTTACTGCTGTGCCACCGCAATATGAGTATCAGGACCTTTTCTAGAGAATGCACAGTTTGAAAGAATTTAGCCGTCTGCTTATCTTTTCTCCACTTCCACATACACAAGCAATCACAATCCCACATCAGGGTTAGGGATACACACTCCTGCCCTTCACTTTGGAGTTTTACAGACTACCCTAGAGTCAGAAGGTGATTCTAAGCATGGGGGCAGAAGAGGAATGGTCTCTGGAGGCACTCTACAGAGCAACTCTGCTAATTCAAAGTATACCAGTTGGATGCAGTCTGTAGCTAAATTAGTCTGTTTATATTGGCACAGGATTATAAGACTCCCTAATGCCTCATGGATAAAGAAATTACCCTCCCTGCACATCTGCAGCCAAAGTTTCTCATCTGACCTAAACTACACTGACATGGAGCTCCCTTGGGCCACAGCAACTGTGTGACATAGCCAGTGAATGAACTGATGGAGGTGGCTGGGAGGCAGGAAAAGGCAGTTATAAGATCACTCACCCAGCTCAGGGGTGTTGCCTTGGCTGTATTCCAAATCAGGAAAGAATTGCAGAGAATTGTCTCTGGTTTGCTCCGAGGTCTGATGGTTAGCTATATACAGTATATGTAGCCTTTTCCATTGCAAACATACAGAATGGATTTGGGTTTCTGAACCAGCCCTGGCTGGTAGAGGCAGGCAGAGGCGTATGAGTGTTCAATCCAAGAAGCAAACTGGAGCCCAATTGCCATCCTGTGGACCCAGGAGACGCAGGGCTGGGATTGTGGGGTCTAAAGCCCCCAACACATATTTTTCAAATCCCCACTTGGGTTTCTCAAGGTTACTTCCCTGCATCACTGAGTTATCTCCACCACCTAGGAAGGGTGGGGATGAGGGTGTGTCCAGGTAGGAAGGGGCAGTTATTGGTTCCAGCACTGCCAATCCTGCCCCCTTCCCAGGCCTGATCCGCCTATCCACCACATCTCCTCCACCCTGTTTTGGCCCTCTCCATCCCCATTTTGTCCTCCCACCCACGCCCTACCTCTTCCACTGACTTACGATCAGTGATGGGGGGAGAAGTGCTGGAGTAGGGAGGAAGGCACAGGACTTCTTGCTGGTGCTCCCGGAAGTGCGCTGAACTAGTGCGCTGACGGAATGCCTTTTGCAACTGGCGCTGATAAGCTTTACAGCAGTCAGCACCAGTGGATTAGAAGACCCAAGGATATGCAGGAAGAATAAGATCAAGCTTTCTTTTCTCTGTTCACAGGTTTTGCAAGTTTTTATAGCTCTTCAAAAATCTGCAAAATCTGTCTGAAAACAGCAGAGTGTGCACCACAGGAAACAATGCCTTTGGTAGCTTCTTTAAATCTCTTAACAACTCTTGCCCATCTCATGTGTAAATTGAATTCAAATTCTGCATTAATCAGCCTCCCACATGATTTTATTTATAGATGACAACACAAGTACCATTAATGCAATGATTTATTTTTGTGTGCAAGATAGGTTTCTATCTGTCATGTTTTCCCTAAAAAACATTAAGTTATATGTTATATTGCACTTTTGGGGGGAAACCACAGAACAACTGTCAGTTAGGTAAGCCAACTTTGCTATCTGAACAAGGTTTAATGTTCAGCACATGTAAATATAGTCATACTGAACAGCAAGTATTGGCAAGACAATCTTTTTTCTGGTTCAAGTTGGCTGAGGCAGAAATTTTCTCTTGGAAGCCATTTTGAACCACTCAGTTGCCATTTTGAAACAGGGATAGCCTAATCAAAAGGTAAAATAAGCCTAATCAAGTACCCCACAAGAGAACATTTGTCTTGATATATTTTTGATGCAGAGTGCAGTCCTATGTGCTCATTCAGCTACTGTACTTTCTGTTGTGCTGGCCAAGGGTGTCACGAACTTGCTGTAAAGCATATTTGCGGCACCTGGAGAGTAGGCTGCTCCCTCCAATGCTGCATTCCAAGCCATCAGCCATCAGCCATCAGCACAGACAGGTTAGGTGCTGAGTAATGCTGGGGCATAGGAGAGGATGAGGGAGGCAGCGGGGTATTTCTGAGCATTACATGGGGAGAGTGGGACAGGAGGTGAATCAGACCTAAGAAGGGGGTGGGATCAACAGAGTCCTCCTCAGCCGTATCCTAACCCCCTTCCTGGGGTAGGCAGCCTTACATGGGGCCTCTCGCACTTCTACCAGTTAAGCAGCTGACAGAAATTCAAGTAGCCACAGAGGGGTAGCTGAGGTTTTATCCAGGATAAGGAGAAAAAACCCTGAGTAGACTTCCAGCTGCCTCCTAACATGCGCTGGATACAGTGCAAGCCATGCGGCCTAGCTGATTAGGATTGGGCTGCCCATGAATTAACACAAACACCCCTAAGAAAGTATGGAATCTGTTGATGATATTACAGGGGCATCTGATTGGAGGATTTACAACTGCTTGGGCATCCCTAACAGCCCTGTCAGGTGACGCTGGATGTCCAGTTGTCTGGTGCATGCCAGTTCCAGCAGGTGTGCTAGGTAGGGCCTATTGTTCCTGGGGAAACCAGATTAGTAGAAGGTAAACCCACAAAACAACTGCCTGCTTGGCCATGTGGGTTTTCTGCCATGGTGTTGTTTCAGGGAAGCATCACAGGTAAATGGCTACTGCTACAGGATTTCTCAGTAGCCTTTTTAGGACTTCGAAGCATCATGGAGCATCTTTAGTAAGAACTAAGGGGGTCCAAAGTAGTGGGGAAATTTGCAAAAATTGGACAAAATGTTCACTACAGACTCACTCTTAAAAAGTTACAAAAGATGTGCACTGTCTTTGATGTTTTCTACTGCTGCTGCCACTTTTGAAATGGCCAGGCAAGGAGTCTCCTGAGAGTTGAACCTCTTCACTCCCAGCATCCTCTTCACCTGGCCAGTTTAGAAGGTGTGAGGGGAAGGCAGAGGAGGAGCAGGAGGCCCTTTTCTCGAGCAGTCTCCTGAGAGCACATGAGTTCACAGAGAGCACAGAACTGTGCTCCAGTTCTGCCACCATTAACATCCATACAAGAATACTGATAATGCCCAAGCCATTTTCCAAGCCTACTTTATTCTTTTCTCCTTTAGCCCACTCTCACCCCTTTTTGTATTTCAGATAAACCCTTTTTACATTTCAACTCTTTATCTGCCTGCGATGGATTGAACTCAGTCAGAGCCTTTCCCTCCTAGACCTTAGGTTGCACCTTAGGGCTGCAATCCTATACACACATTCCTGGGAGTAAGGTCCATTGGCCACATGGGACTTCTGAGTAGACATGCATAGGATTGTGCTGTAGAAGTGTGGGAATTAGCCCCGAGAGAGGCTTTTGAGGATTTTCTCTCTCTCTCTCTCTCTCTCTCTCTCTCTCTCTCTCTCTCTCTCTGTGTGTGTGTGTGTGTGTGTGTGTGTGTGTGTGTGTGTGACTGGTTTTGTCTTTGTGTTGCCAGTAGAGTCAGTTTGGCACCATCTGGGGAAAGAAAGAAGGCAGTAGCGCCAACTCCATGGGTGATGGTATGCTGTCAGCAGTGGTGGTATCTAAAGCGAGAAGAACCAGAACGCTGGACATACGGTTGATTGGCAGTCCGTCCATTCCCTTCCACCACCTGCCTGCCTGCCACGCGTGCTGCCCCCAGTTGGCGCGCCCCACCACTGCTCGCCCAGGCACCCGGCGCGCCCCCCACCCATCCCCCCCGGCGAGCAGGCGCCCCCTCCGAGGCCAGGGCAGCCCGCATGGTGGGCGGGCAGGCGGCGGAACCAAACGGATGGGCAGCCAATCACACGTAAGTCCCGCCCAGCATACTGGTTCCTCCCGCTTTAGATACCACCACTGGCTGTCAGCACCCACAATATTTTGTTGGGCATCCCCACACAGCGTGGCACCCCAGGGGCGTAGAAAGGGTGTCGCGAGGGGTGACACGGGCAATGGGCGCTGGGGGCGCTGGGGCGCCATTGCATGGAGGAACCTGCATGCTGTTTGGCCCGCCCACCCGCCTTTACATCTGTTTTGCTCCAAAATGGAGCTATTCCGGGTGCAGGGAGGCGTGGCTAGGCGACGCACGGGGGCAGGGTGATGTGCTGGGGGCGCGGTTTTGTCACCCTGCCATGAGCGTGCTTGGGGCTCCCTCCGTCTCTGCAGCACCCCCATGTTCAGCGCTGGGCTGGGAGCGCTCCTGTTCGTCAGAGCGGTCAGGCACACTCCGCAAGGTCCAGCAGCAAACAGGCCGAGCCGAGGGCAGCGCGAGCATGAGCAGTGGCTGCATTGCGATCGAGCCAACGAGCTCCTTGAGGAAAGAGCTCATTGGCTCGATCGGAACATGACCACTGCGCGTGCTCGTCCTGCCCTCGGCTCGGCCTGACTGCTCCGATGAAGAGGCGTGCTCCCGGCCCACCGCTGAACATGGGGGTGCCGCAATACAAGGCAGCCCTTTCTGAGGCTGGGGTAGGTGAGCAAGCCCGGGTTCGGAAGAGGCTACTTTGCATCGCGGCCCGGGCCGTGATGTCAGTGGGTGTGGCTACATCAGGGGGCATGGCTATGTCGGACATGGTTACATCAGGGAGTGTGGCTACTCAGCACCCCCAATGTTCTGAGCAAGTTGGCGCCCCTGAAAGGAAGCATCATTGGCATTAGGGCTCATTCCCCCAATCACCACAATTAAACAGGTAAGCACTAACCACTCATCCTATTCTGAGAATTCCACCTGACAGGCAAATCCAGAACATCTCTCGATGGGTCCTTTGGGTTTACAATAACCTCTAGGGTGCAATCCTATCTCACAGATAGTCTGGTGCACGTCCCCTGTCCTGGCCTTGGAGTGTCACAAGCATACCATAAAGCACATCTGCCCCGATCCAGAGCAGGCTAGGCTGGCACAAGACGCATGCTGACCTGCCTGTGCCAGATCCCAGCACCAGGTAAAGCTGGCCAAGTTTGGCTGGTGCAGGGGGTTGGGGAAGGTAGAGGGAGGGTGAGGGAAGGTGGATCAGGGCAGGGGGAGGGCAGAGGGAGGGCAGGGCTGGCCGAGAGAGGGGGTGGAACCAGGATCTGGCACTTAAGCCTGTTCCTAACCTCTGGCCCCGGCCAGGTCAATCCTAATCTGGGCCGCTTGGATTTGGGTCAGCAATTTTGCTGGTGCAGATCTGAGTAGCCCCTGCTGGGGAGCTGCTGCTTGCTGCCTGGTAAGGAGAATTTCCCCTTACCCTGTGCCAAGCAGCAGCTGGCCTCAAACCTGCACTGGATACAGTGCAGGGCAACTGGCCTGCCTGTTCCAGTGCGGATTAGGACTGAGTTTTACTTAGTTCTTTTTTAGCAACATACTAGCAGTTATCTCCTGGTACACTTTGGGAACTGCTGAATTGAGCACACCGATGATACAGCAACGGGATTGTTTCACTGAGACAAAACTCATAGCAGGCTTCTTTGTTTAGGAAAAAAAAAATCAAAGGGAGCACTGACAAACTCAGTAGAAGTCCACCAAATGTTCTTTTAAAATTAATGCACTTTTTCTCTGTCCCTTATTATATATTAGGGTGGTTCATATATATGAAAAGCTGTTGAAAGAAGGTATCAGTTAATAGGAGAGTGTATTTGCAAAACACACCAAAGGCACAGCATTCATTTGAGCTGTTAAATGACAAGAAGAAACCCATTAGAAGAAATTAAGAAAGGATTTCCTGTTAAGCAGACACCAAACTCTCGTTTTAGAAAACAAGTGCCTTGCAAAAGGGATATGGCTGTTCAAAGAATAAACGCCGTGTGCTCCTGGGCCCTTCAAAGGTTTATTTGACTGAAGGGTAACAGATCTCTCTCACTCTCTTCAGCTGGGTCCCAAAAGGTCCATTTCTTCAAAACATTCTGAAACTGAGCTCCGGCCGGAGACAAATATGAGTTTCCTTTGCCAGCAATTTCCAGCACAGAGTGCACGCAAATGTTCATTTAAACCGTGTAAATGACAGGCAGAGAGTCAGAGGGGAGCTCCATTTAAGAGGCCAGTTTTCAGCATGTGCTTTAGGAAGCACGCTTCACAGTAGCCTTCGGCTGCTTTCTTTCAGCATGTCTGTATGAGGCAGACTGACCAAAACTGCGGTGTCTACCAGGATGTTCTCAAAGAGGGCATGTCCAGTGTGGTTTGGAGGAACTATAGCATATTATAACAAGGCGCACTGACATTTTGTTCCCAGGCGCACATTCACTTCTCACAAAGCTTAGCGACCTATCAAGCCTCACCGTCATTCCACACTAATGGGGGGGGGGTGATCTAGAATAGTCTCATACCTATTTTTGAGTATCTCAAAAATACCATATGTGTATTTTTATAATTTTATGATCCACTGGACATGTTTTTTAAATTGTATCTGTTTTTAATTTTGTTGTATTGTTTTTAACATTGTTTTTAATTGTTTTTTAATGTTGATTTTATATTGTATTTTTTATGTTGTATGCCGCCTTGAGTGCCCCCGGGCAAAAAGGCGGGGTAAAAATCAAATAAAAAAAAAAACACCTCACTTATATAACTAAAGGCGCAATCCTGACCACTTTCCAGCTCTGACATCGATATGCAATGGGACATGTACTGCATCCTGCATTTAGGGGGTTGTCACGGAGGCCTCCTCAATGTAAGGAAACGTTTGCTCCCTTAACTCAGAGCTGTATTGCCCTCACCCTGATGGTGAAAATTTGGTTAGGATTGCACCTTGAGCATCTTAGGGAAAAGCCATAGTGGGGAGATGGGAGTTGTCTTTTGTCTTGTCTGCCATTACTAATTTTCCCATTGAGAAATCCCTAAAAGGTTTCCAAGGACTGCCAGGATTTCTTGGGAAACAATTTAAAAAGCACTAAACTAAAAAAAAAAGGGCCATTTTACAAATTAGCTCTCACTTGTCATCAGGCCTAGGGTTGTTTTGAGAGACAAAAGACCCATGTACTGAAACAGCAGTGTCATTTTCTCCAGACATCCATGAAAGCAGACCTTCAGTCCTTTCTGTGTCAGACAGATGTGCTGCCGGTGGGATTTTGCCTGTGTCCTGGACCGCTTTTGGCTGATTCTCTGTCGCGAAGAGTCGGGCACGACTTAGCAACTGAACAACTGTCTACACCTACAACTTTCTTATATTTCAATTAAAGGCCAAGCTACATGTTACATTGAATGCGTAATTTGGCCTTATGTTTTTCTTTTTAAAGTTAAATAGCAGCTACAGGGGGAGCGGGAAGTGGATCATATAGGGCGAGGATATTTCACTCTTTTACCTTGCACTATGGTCTTGACAAAAATCTTCCCCTCCAAGATTAATATTAGCTTCAACAGAGAACATTCCATTTGTATCAGTGGAAACCTCCTTCCAGGATACTGTTTCACATCCTATGATCTATGGACAATAAGTTGTCTCCAGTTTAAACCCTGAGAAGTGGTCCACAAGGTCTCTGGGAAAAAAAGATTGCCTTTTATCACTTCTAACATCTCACTGAGTGAGCGCTCCCTCACCAACCCCAGGGAATGGGGGAGAATGACCTCCTCACAGCTGGCAACTAAAGTAACAATCCCCAAATCATCTCTATAAGTAAAAAAAAATCTAATAAATCTTCTCTAATTATTACAAATTTAATTGTACTTTTTTGTGTGAAGGGGAATGGGGCATATGAAGGGGTATGTGGTCTTCAATTATTCCAATTTTTGCCTCAGTGGTCCGTGGTCTCCTAAGGGTTGGGAACTGCTGTTCTAGGGTCTAATAACAGTCGTGGGAGGGACATCATCAGGATCATGGGCCAAGGGTTAGATACGTCTCCCTGTATGCTCTGGTCTTGAGTCTGTTCCCTCCCCCATGATTGCATATTTTTAAAGGGTTTTTTTTGTGGCGGGTTTTGGTTTAATGTTAACACTTAAACAATGCAATTAAGGCAAACTTGTAGTTTGACCCTTAATGACATGGGCTGGTTACCATATTTTTGAAAATGTGTGAGCATCTTGTTGGCACGAAAAATACATGCATCTGGGGTCTGATTCCTACTTCTCGTTTTTCTCCATGGGAGTGCTTGGAATGATTCCCATGTAAGAATACATGTGGAAAACATATGATGGAACAAAAGCAGCCATCAAGCAGCTTCTCCACACATGGAATGAGAATCCTTTAGGTCCAAGCGTAGGATTTTCACCCAACATGGAATGCTTGTGAAAGTGTGCCACAATACATTTGGTACAGTTGTCTTGAATGTGCTATCAGACTCTTCATTGACTCTTCTGTCAGACTCAAACTCCTGACAGATCAACATGAAATTTCAATTCTGACTGTTTTCCATGCATGATTACTCCATAGGAGTAACTCCAGAGTACTATGTTATGAAGTCTGAGCAGGATGTTAGAACTTTTCCTGGCCACTGGGCAAACACAGGAACTGCCAAATCAGTTCCAGTAGTTTTGAAGTTCATGACCCTGCCTGGGAGGCAGCATACCTGATAACTGGGTTCTAAGGGAACTGTGTCTCACCTTATTCCAGTTGTTTGTCTTTCAGTAATCTCCCCTGATACGATTTCTTAGTTTGATTGGTGATCTCTTTCATAGAGAGATCCTTTGGATCCTTGGCTTTGGGTCACAGGCTTGGCTGGTGGAGTTGCCATTTCTAGGCCACATTTCCATCCATGTGGGAAACAGCTACAGCTGACTAAGACTGAAGCCTGAGTTGAGAGTCCAGGGGAGGGGGGAGGCAACAGATTCCTGAGGGAAAGCAGCAGATGAGGCATCAGAGAACGACAATGAGCCAAGCAGTAAACAGATCAGGGGCCAAGGGGGAAAAACGAAGAACAAAACCAAACATTTGGGTGACTAGGAAAAGGAGCCTCATCGGCATTTTCCTGATGAGGTGTGATTTTTCATTGATAACAAAATAAAAACAAAACACCACTTTCTGCACTTCTCATTTTTGTAAAAAACAAAACCCTAAATCTGAAAAAAGCAGGGAAATCTGCAAAAAAATAAAAAAATTGGGCTGAACTGGGGGCGGGTGCATGGGTAATTACTTTGGCTGCATCTGCTGACACTATGCCACCTACCTAGTACACTTTTAAAGTGATTATAATTTATAATTATACTTTATAAAAATACACTTTTGGAATAAAAATATATAACACTGCTTTTGCTCCTTGGGGGGAAAACAGTATCTGAAAAAAAATCCTCTTTAAGAACACCTGTCCTCAATTAAATGCCATCTTTATATTCATATTTCTGTACACACTTCTGCCATTTGATGGGCATCTTGCTAGGTTTTGCTTTTTAAGATCCAAAGACAAAGAAATTGGTACCATAACACTTAACATTCTGTGAAGCAGAGGACCAGAAATAAAGATCCTCTTCTCGCTGAAGAGCTCCTCGATAGTTTCATCATGGTAAGGACTTATGCCTTAACATATTTTGCCTAACTGTTAATCCATCCCATAATCCTCCTGTTTTTAAATGATTGATATGAATTTATCCCAGCAAACCCAGCTGGAAAGACTGGAGTCTATAGTGCCTAGTTAGATGACCCCATGTGAATATTGCCCTCAGTTCAATTGTAGGAATTGTCATGTGCTTCACGTGTGTTTAAGACGAGAGTCAAAGGAGCCCAAAACATAGCAGCAGCAGAGCCACTACACCAGGAAAGGAGGCAGCAAAAAGGTTCCGTTCAAATCCACAGACTGAAAATGGAGTGAGCTCTCTGAAGTTCTTGGGGTCCAAGTCGGTCTGAAAAACAGCAGACCTATCTGGGAATAATGGGCCATTCTGAAGCTGCATATCTCAGAAAGGCAAAGGGAACCAAAGCAAAACCACAGGTCAACCCATCCTGATGTGGGGGGGGGGGGTGAAGAGACAACACGAGTCCTGCCCCTCTGCTTTCCAATTGCTTTGCTGCAGCTCTACATGAGTGCACGGAGTGTCACTTCAAAGGAGAGCGCTTCAGGGACCGGTGGGGCTTTGGAGGAGGCGGGAGCCCCGAACCCAATCCCACCCAGCACTTTTGCATAAATAAATAAATCATCGTGGAGAGGGAGGGAGGGAGGAGGGAGGGAGAGCCGAAGAGGTTGCTTTGGTAAGCAGTACAGCCAGCTCATCTGAGAGGGAGAGAGCGCCCGCGAGAGAGACTGTATGTGTGTCATGTTACAGAGAAGTCAGGCACAGCCACAGCGCAGCTTCCAATCAGTTGAGAATCACCTCTCTCTAATGGGGACCTGCTTCACGTACAATCTGTTACCTCCTCTTCTAAGGAACTGAAAACCTCACAAACAAAGAGGGAGGGAGAACAAACAGCAACAACATACAAGGCTGAAGGACAAAAAAAACAAAAACCTGATTAGATTGCTTCCCCAAAACTTTTCTGAAGTTTGATTTTTTTTTTTCCTTTTTCTTTAGGGGGGAAAGCCCCTCAGCCCTATTTTTCCTCCACTTAATTTTTGTGCCTTGCTACCTGTCCAGTGCCAGTGGGACCTCCCTTGGACATTACTCTTTCACGCATTCTGGATTGTGCTTCTTTATTTATTCTATATTTATTTATTTATTGCCTCTCAGGACAGGGAAGGAATGGTGGAGGAGAAGGCCTGGAAGGGGGCTCCTCCTCACGGTGCCTTGGAGAGTGGCTGCCTCACACAGCCAAGGACAGGGGATGGGGAGAGGGGCTGTAAGGTGCCGCTCCTGCTGGGCTCTGGGCTGCCTGGAGTGTCTGTACTGTCTTTGGTGCTGAGCCTCCTGCTCTACTTCAGGACGTCGGACCTGCAATCCCGGGTTTCACATTTGGAGGCGGACAGATCCACTCAACTCCCTGCCTGGCTCTCCGCAGACCAAATGGAGACAGCTATTTTGGGAAGAGTTGACCAACTGCTCGCTGAGGTCTGTGCTCTTTCATTTTCACATATACATACTATAATCCCTCTGCCGCCGCCTCCTTCTTAACGGCAAAATAAGTTTCTCGTCCTAAGCAAATGATACTTGTCAAGTGCTGAGGAATTCTTCTGATCCTTTCTTTCCTTCTCCTGCATTTGGGTCTCACTTCTGCTTGACAGTCTTGAGATTTCTCGCTAAGCCGTCCTTGACAGCTTTAAATCAGATTTCTTTTCCTTTCTTGCTGGAAATAAATGGGTAGGTAGGTTGACAAATAGACTAGAGAGAGAAGCTAGCATTGCCTGTTTGTATCTTTGCAGCTTAACCCTTGCCTACTCGGAAGCAAGTTCAGTCAGCTTTCTGCCCAAAGCAGTGTGCACAGGGATGCAGCTGCAGCAGCTTAACTCTATGCATCTATACTTAAAAATAAAGTCAATGAAATTACAGTGCAACCCTATGCATGTTTACTCAGAAGTAAGTGTCACTATATTCTAAGGGGCTTATTTCCAAGGAAGTATGCATAGGATTGCAGCCTTACTCCTATGTAAGTATTTGTAGGATTGCAGCTGTAGTGTGTAATTAGACATTGCAGAGTGATTTGACCAAGTTGAAATCAGCCGGAAGTAGCACATGGCAGGGGGTACATTTGAAGTGAAGTTCAGTACAATAAAGAACAAGAGGATTGCTGGAGGTAGAACAGTATTGACTTTTGAGCATGTCAGGGAAAGACTCCTGGGCAGAGGTGAGGGGGCATCTTGATTCCTCATTGTTCATGGGAAGTCGTTTAAGAGAAACAGCTCTGCATTTCAACCCAAGCAGCTTTTTCAGAGATATTATTGTGGGTGGGTGGATGAATATATGATGGCAAAAATAATTAGCAAGGTACTACAAAAATGAAAAGCTAGGACTGCTGAATCTCATCATCAGTGAGTGTGTGCAAATAGCAATGAAATGAGAGAGGATGTGTTTACTGACTGGGGAGGGGCACTTCATAAATAAGTGCCATTGCCAGGCTTTGGCAAGACCACACACAGAGAGGAAAGAAATCTCCAATCTCAGAGACAAACCACTCCTATCCAATGATGTGAGTGCTCCTGTAACTTCAGTGCACCATGCGCATCTCTAGTGCTCCTCAATCTTCCTCTTAAGCATTGTGGGTGGCTCCAGTGCACCATTTGCCCCATGAAATACAAGATAAAATAAGGCTACCTTATCCTGTTGTTAGATTCACCTTGCCTAATATTCTCCGTCCTTTCCATCTGACAGTAGTTCCTCAAGGACTCGGGATAAGGCCTTTCTTTGACTCACTTCATGCAATCCCTTTAAGACACCAGTTTTTGAATCTAGCACTTTTGCATATGTTTTATCACTAAACTATGACAGGCTTCCATATTTGTTTATATGAGTATATTTTAGCCTCACAACAATTCCATGAGTCTTTCTGCCATTTCACAGATATGAAAGTGAGACTCTGGGTATGTGCAGGGTTTCATAGGTAGCAGGAACAGAAGACAACTCTCCAGAATCTCAGCCTAATGACTTTGTCAATAGCCTGTACATCCTTGCCCTGTGTTGTTCAGCCTAGTTCATAAAACCTCAAATATTACGCTGGCATTTGTGTGCAGGATCAAGGTGGTCCGAGATGAGACTTGCCCCTTGTGCAGCCCACATTATTGTTCTTGGTGAAGCTGATTCCTGGTCTTGCTTGTTAACCTTGTAGAAAAGTCTTACCTGGAAAATTCAGTGTTGCCAAAGCAGTGCCTTCAAAACAATGGATGTGGTTGCTGCAGCTTACCCCAATAGTCAGATCCATTCATACAGCATATCAATAGGAAAGTGAAGTTAACCCCTGCTAACTGGGCAAGAGGCACTTTTCAAGTGGTGTCCTCTTATATTTAGCAGGGGGAGAGCAATTGTCCCTCTTCACCCCAGCACAGTGTCTTTCTCCTGGCTGTTGCTGGTGGTGTTCTCCATTCTTTTAGATTGTGAGCCCTTTTGGGACAGGGAGCCATTTAGCTTTATTATTACTATGTAAACTGCTTTGTGAACTTTATGTTGAAAAGCGGTATATAAATACTAGTGATTGATTGATTGATTGATTGATTGATTGAAGGGGCAGAATTTATTTCTTAAAAATAGCTCTTTTAGTGAACAAGGAATAGCATGATTCTAAGAGCTGCTGCATCCGCACGTAATTGGGTAGGATGGGGGATACCAGCAGGTGTGCTGATATAAGACCAGAAAGCATGATGTTATATTAGCAATAAAACTATGGTGCACCATAGGCAGGCAGGCTGCTTGGCACAAATATTTCAGACTCGGAGGGTCAATTATCTCCAGGAAAGAGCTAGCTGCAGGAGTTATGATTCATTGTGGGCTGTTGCTGGGAACCTTTTAGGACAGGTTACTTATTAAGAAGCTGTTATAGTCCACTGTACAGTACTGGATTCTCTCACTGATATTTCCCAGCTGCTTGTTGATTGCCTTGTGCAACCTGTGCATGACTTTAGTAAGGAGTGCATGACTTTTAGTAACTGCTGCTTCTAAGAAAGCTATTCTTGAGACACTTCTTGCTGGAACTCATCCTGTGTTGCTTATATCCTGGGCATGAACTTCCGTGAAGCAGATCATATACCACATTGGTTAGAATCCAAACTTGGCACCATAAGGCTGGCACAGTGTGAAGAACTCCTCTGTGCAATGCAAGTGGGTCAATGAACTCCCCACCACAGTTTAGGGAAATCTACTTCTACACATGCTGTCAAAAGCAAATGGAACTTACCCCCCAAAATTAAGAGCAGAACAGTATGAAAAAAAATGTTGAAAAAAAGTTCTCATTAGGATTGCTTATGCAGATAACATGAGCATGGTGGGGGACAGGGAATAATTAGCAGAATTAATCAGTTCCATAATGTGCATAAAAAGATAAGCACACTGTTGCTGGATCAAGCCATTTAGGCTGACCAGGACTCTGAACAGCTGTCAGCCAGATGCCTTTGGGACAGGTGTTCATGAGTGGGGCGTGATGTGATAGCCTCCCCTTACTGTTCGACCTTAGCATCAGAGGGATACTGCTGCTGTGTATGCAGGTTCTGTTTAGCTATAATGACTAGTTTCCATTGATGGAGCTAAGAATTTGCCTTCTCCTCCTTTAAAAAGCCATCTAAGCTAGTGGCCACACCCACAGCCTATGATAATGAATTATATGCATTAACTGCATGCTGCAGAATACTTAACTCATTTTTCTTTGAAAAATGATAACTTCCTTTTTTATCAAGACCTCTATTTCTCAAAGAAGAGCACCTTCACAACAGGCCAGGGGGCATGAGATATGGAAGGTAAGGGCATGCATTCACGTTTGGAATGCATGGAACCTGATACCTGCAGGCCCCATTCGTGTCAGGTTCCATTTGTTCCTAAACAAATGCGCCAGGGAATGAATGGGATGCATGGCAACAAATTGGGGAGGATGTCTGTTTTTGGAACTCTCATTCATTGCCATTGATTCTGGGCAGGGGGAAGGGGATTAAGGAAAAAACTCTTACTTGTAACTCTAGCTTTGTGCAGGAGCTCTAAAGTGCAGCTGCTTCATTTCAGGATGCAGTGTTGTGAGACACACAACAATATCATAGGGCAGTATGCATTAAAAAGAGCTGCTGCCATTTTTTTTTACCCATGCTGCCTTGTGATGACCCTGCATTCTGGGGCGCATTAGGTATGGAAGATAGCACCTGTCAGGCGGTGGCTGCAAATCTGAGCTCCTGCAGAGAGCTACAGTGTAACTTTTTCCTTTAAAACAATTCAAAATGAAAGCAGCTACAAAAACAAAATGTACAGATATGGACTCAAATGGGCTCCGAGCAAAATGGAGCTCCAAAAACTGTGGGGCTTCTAAAAATGAAAACAGCTGCCACATTATTAATGGAAAGAGGCAAATGCCACCCTCCATCTCCCATCACTTTTTGATGCATCAAATGATATACTAATCCTAACTTTAACATCTCATCTCCACATATGTGAAATATTAAATACTATGAAATATTGTTTCTCAACTAATTATTGCCATTTCCTGTGCTCTAAAAACAGCTATGTTTTACATTAAGTAATAACATATTTTTAGGAAGCATGAACATATGGCAGATTTTGAAACCATATAGATGAAAGAAGGAAGGGGACAGATAGGAATCAGACAACCAGATTTGTGGACAGGCTTGCTGCAGCATTGGGAGTGGTTCTTGGAGATGGTGTGTCTGAGATACACAGAATGCATTCTGTGTGAAACAGAATGGCTGAGTTCTGAAGTGGTACAGCACAACTGTACTACTCCAGATTGCAGGTGGAGAGTGCCGTTTTTTAAAGAACTGTTGCATTTTAAAAGTACGTCTCTTACGTAGAACGTTAGCATAACCCAGAGTGGGTTGCACTAGTCTCCTAATGAGCTAGATGTTTACACCTATTAGCATGGAGCGAATCATTATCTCTGAAATATAAGACTTAAATTTTTTATACTACATTTTTATCTACATGGAGGAACATTTTAAAACTATCATTCCGAGCCAAAGCCTGAAGTGAAACCAGGGATGGTGTCAGTCAGTCAGAACTCTAGCCCATGCCATTACAGGGCCTGCCTGCCTGCCTGCCTGGGCTGATTCTTGATCATTACCAGTAATAGCACTTAGTGCACACTTAGAAGGCGAGTGGGTGAGACACTCTGCAGGCCCAAAGCACCCAGCAGCCTTGCACCAGTGCAGAGTGATACAGTTCATGCTAAGGCTGCAGGATTCTACCATCTCAGTCTGTTGCATATGTAGACCAGGCCCAAGCTGATGATAGGAGGGAACAGCATAGATATAGAAAATACAGGGAATCTGCTTTTGTAATAGTTCACTGCTGATCCACATTTTGATCCACAAAGTAAAGACATGATAAAGTTAACTGAAGGGACTTTTTTGTTTTTGTTTTTTTGGCTTGGTGGCATGATCTCTGATGTATTAAGATCACATGTCATCCTCTTCTGGAACACATTTGAAATGTTCGTTGAGGCAGGTAGCCACAACGCACACACCTGTCCACAAAATGTTCGTGTGATGGGCACAAAGAACTGGCAAGAAAGGTTTGAATATTGTCGCTTTTTGCATTCACTGAATTCTGATGTTTGCCTTCTGAATTTGCTGATTTTTTATAATCTGTTTCTGAAGTCATTTGCAGCAACTTCAGCTACTGGCACAGCCAACACTTTTGCTTCCACTGCTGAGACTCATATGATAACTAACCTTACAATCTGGCTATAGCAGCTGTGTCAACCTGAATCACAGAGCAAACCTATGCATATTTAGTCAGAAGCCCCATAGTGTTCAACTGGGGCTAACTAACAGAAAGTGTATATAGGGTTGCCTCCTTCATGGTTACATATAATAATAAAAACTTACAAATCTACAAATAGCAAAATCAGTGGTATTCCATCAGGAAGCTGAATGAAATAAAGAAGACCTCAATGGCGCTTCACTTTAGGAAAGATGCAGCCAAAACTGAAGCGGCTTCAGAGAAGAGCCACAAGGATGATCACAGGACTGGAAAACAAGCCCTATGAGGATAGGTTGAGAGAACTTGGTATGTTTAGCCTGGAGGAGACTGAGAGGGGATATGATAATGCTCTTCAAATACCTGAAGGGCTGTCATATAGTAAAACTAGTTCAAATTGGTACAAACTGCAAGAGGGAAGATTCTGGCTGAATATCAGGAAGAAATTTTTGATAGTAAGGGTGGTTTGTCTGTGGAACAGCTTGTTGAAGGAAATGGTAGATTCTTTGCCGTTGGAGGTATTTAAGCAGATACTTGAAAGGCACCTAGTAGAGATGCTCTTGGAGGATTTCATGCTACAGGCAGGGGGTTGGACTAGATTAATTTGTGGGTGACTTCTAACTCTATGATTCCATGGCACAAACTACTGAAAGATTGATAGAGCCCAATTCTATCCAACTTTCTAGCGCTGATGCAGCTGTGCCAATGGGGTGTGCACTACATCCTGGGAGCAGTTGCAGAGTATGTAAAGAAACATTTGTTCCCTTACCTTGGGTCTGCATTGTGGCTACATTGGTGCTGGAAAGTTGGATTGGGCCCTTATTTATCCTTCATCTTGGATGAGACATGAGCTTGTGCTATGATGATCCATGAAGCCTCTACGATTAGAGGCCTGGTCTGTACCTGTATCAGTACATACTGGGCATGGTTACGATAGTCACCCTGTCTGTGTATCTCCCAATATGTGTGGCTGGCTATTGTTGGAGATGGAATGCTTGACTAGATATATTTGTAATCTAGAAAGGCAATTCTTACATCTTATGCTGATGAGAGGCAAGGCTGTGAAGAAGGATGGGAGCAGAGGGATCTCTAAGCCTCTGCTCTCTCTAAGAAGTCACTGAAAAATTATGTTTAAAATTGAAGTTATTAAAAAAAAAAAAAGACCATCCTGCTTCCCTTTTGTAGCAGGGAAGGGGAATGTAAGGTGTTCAGCTCAAAGACAACTTTGTAATGGTAACTTGCTCCCTAACTGTTACACAAGGCAGCCCAGTCTCCACTAACAGTGGTTTCTACAATCTACCTGACCTCTGTATGCCCCCCATATCTCTCCACCCATTTTCATAACGATAGCTGTTTGATGACTCAAGTGAATACCAAGCAGCCACTGTTTGAGAAATTTGAACGTGAAGTGTGCTCTATAAATCAATGCAATGTTAACAGTAATAATTGTTGCTATGTTCAATATTCATAGATCTTCCTTGTTGTGGAAATTATGATTGCAATCCTATGCACACTTTTCTGAGTGTCATTGAACTTACTACCGAGTACACGTAGAACTTACTACCGAGTACACGTACTCAGAAGAAAGTATTGTGTTCAATGGCGCTTACTCCCTGGAAAGTGTGCATAGCCTACGGGCATAATCCTAACTTGGAGTTAGTGTGCCTAACTGACACAGTTAGGCCAGCAAAGTTTGGCCGGCACAAGGGTCACATAAAGTATGCTTGGACCACTCTCTGAGTCAGAGAGGCCAGCACACAGACATGTGCCATCCTGCCTGATTCTGAGAGTGGTCCAAATGTACTTTACAGTGGCCCTTGTGCCGGCCCAGCCTAACTCCATGTTAGGATTGTGGTCTAAGTCCCTTTGATGAGTGGTCTTCATACTTTCTTCTGTTAGTTTATCTGCTGTTGGATCTTGAGCATCTGTCATGGAACTCATGAATGTTTCAGGGATCCTCAGATGCATTCCGAGGGCTGCTCAGTCTATACAGGATACCAATGAGATTCACCATTATCTCGGGCAATCTGAGTCCTGGAAAGTGCCCGCCATGCTGTGCATTTCTGGGAAAGAGCAGTAACAGGGGACAAGATCCTTTTGTTCACCAGAAATAAACTAATTGAGTAAACCTAGGTAAGATACCAAGGAACACAATGATTCCTCGGCTGTTGCCCTTAATAGCAGTATGTTTTATTAGATTGATCGAAATGCAATTTCAAATACTTCATTGGAGTTACCAGAGTAGGTGAGAGGAGAATGCTGTACAATAGCAAACCCTTTCTACTTTGTTCCCTATGAGTGTCAAAGGAAAGACTGTCAAGCAGTGTGGAGGAAAGAGGCATGGGGGACATCCTGAGTTAAGATAAAGGAGAAAAGAAATGCAAGCTAATCTGGTAAGAGACAGGGAGGGAAATGGAGAAAGCAAGAAAAGAGACTATTGGCTAGGATGACAAGAGAGACAAATAGTGGAATAGAACCAGGAAAGAAAGCTGTAAAAAATGACTCGCCCCCCCAAGCAGAGTATTAAGTCTCTCTGCTCTTTCAGGTTGTCAGTGCTTCTTACCACCACATTCTCATGAACAAACTTCAGTGGCTCCTGATAGTCTAACCCTAATGAGTTTTACAGCTGCAAGGTCCACATTATTCAGCAATAACAGCATAAAATACAATGTGGATTTTCAGGAAGACAAAGAGAAGCAAATGCATCAAGTTTGCAAAGCACTTCAGCTTTCTCTCAGTGTTGTGTGGTCTTGTCTTTCTATCTGTCTGTCTTTTTCTCTACTCTATCCTGGAAGCACAGGACATTTAAAAACTATGTCCCAAATCCAGCCAAGGGTCAGCAATTTAGGATTGCATTGACTTCAGTTGCTTTTCTCCTAAACAGTTAGTATGTTTAACCCCCCCCCCTCCAAAGTTAGTATGACTCACAGGTACTTATGTAAGATTGGACTGTGCCCAATGTAACAAAATGCAAAGGGCATGGATGGATTTCTCTTTCTCATCTGATAATGTGTATTCAGGTATATTTTGCTAGCATGGATATGTTAGTACATTTCTGGCCACTTGTAGGATTTGATGCAGCAGTATTGTCACTCATTGCCAGTGTATTTTCCTAAAGCAAGAGTAGATAAAGGAATTTTTCCCCATTTATCAATGCATAGAAAGGTGCATCTTTATGCACCCTTTATGACTTTTTTTTGTGGGTTTCCCACTTTCCAGAAGCTACTGGCTAACTAAAGAGAATGCCACACAAAATGGACCCTTGACCAGATCCAGTCAGACTCCTCTTTCATTCTTGCTCTTGGAGAAAGGTGGCACCAAGAAAATCTTATCTTTCAAATCTTTAGTGGTTGATTGGTGTTAAATGTCCAGAGAAAGTGAGATGCATTTCAGGGTGCAATCCTAACTTGCATATGAACAGGCAGGCTGCATCCAAGCACAGGTTAGGCAGGAGCTCACGACAGGAGCTCCCTACAGTATTGCCCCTTGCCCCAGGGTAAGCTCCAGCCAGGCTGATGGGGCTTCTTGGATCTGCACCTACTGTTTAGCAGGCGCAAGTCTGCGTGCCCTGATGCAGCCTGATGCAGCCTGGCCAGATCCTTGCTCCACCTCTTCCCCAGGAAGCCTTGCCCTCCACCCCATTCCATCCTCTCCTCCCACCTTACCCCTGCCCTGCAATGGCCCCGCTAAACTCGGCTAACATGGGACTGACATACCTGGAGGTCTCAGCAGCGGTGCTGGGCCAACGCTGCTCTCTGTATCAGCGCAGTGGTTCCTGTGCTGGCGTGAACGTGCCTAATGGCACATTTGCGACAGTGCTAGGCTAATGCAGATGACAGGCTTTGGCCCAGTGGGGCCCTTAGATTGCACTGCCTGTTTCTGTGAAATCAAAAGGCCATAAGAACATATTTAAGAGCTGAAAAGCCAAATTTTCCAAAGGTCTGGGGATTTAACTATTGTGGCAATGGCAATACAATATTTTATTCTTATTTTTAAGTTTTAACATCGTTTCATCCCAGGGGCATTTTGGAGGGGGAAATAGTGGTTGCCTCCAAGTTGGTGCTGAGAGGAGCATTGCTGCTGCTGTGATAACAGCAAAAAAAAAGTTTTTTAAAAAGCAAAAGCAAGTGTTGTTACTGCCATCACAGGTAAGCCCCCAAACATATTGGCAAATTCCAACCAAAGTTGTCAGAATGCCCCCCACCCACTGTTTGCAAATAGGCTGAGGAAGTAAAAGGAAAGTGTTTCTCCCAGTGTAGTTCCAGCTAGAAATGTTGCTGAGCTTTGAAATTCCTTGGCTCAAAATAGGAACCTTGGCAACTCATAACAATGCTTGCCTAAAATACTAGGTGAGCATTGTGATTCCTTCTCTTCCCCCTCCAACTACTTTTCTGGTTCAGATTTAAATCAGCTCATTTTTAATGAGCCAGCAATGTGATGCAGCTGCAAAAAAAGCAAATGTACTGCTGGGCTGCATTAGCAGAGGCATAGAGCCCAGGTCATGAGAAATAATAATTCCATTCTATACTGCACTAGTCAGAAATTATTTGGAATACTGTGTCCAGTTTTGGGCTATATGTTTTAAGAAGGGCAGTGATAAGTTGGAGTAGGTTTAGAAGAATGCAACTAAGGTGGAGGAGGTTTGGAGACCTATGAGGAATGGTAAAAAAGGATTCACATTGCAGTCCAAATGGCTGCCTGGGCCAGCACAACCATCCCTGAGCCAGCTTACAGTGTTGCAAAGTATGCTTGTGACTACACATGAGCTGGCACTTCTGGCCACCGGTGCTGCATCCAGGAGCAATGCAAGATGGAACAGGTAGGGGCACACCAACCAGCACAAGGGCGTGGGTGGAGGGAGGTGGGGAGAGGGTGTTTTGAGGTGGGGTAGGGCATAATGAGGTGGTTCAGGCCCAGAACAGCGCAGAATTGGCAGGGACCTTCACCATAGCCTAATCCCTTTCCCAGCCCTTCCAGTGTTACACCAGGTTTCCTAGATTTGCACCAGCTATATAGCTGGTGTGGATCCAAGAAGCCATGTAGGGCAAGCTGGGGCTCAACACTGGCTCAGAATCTATCCCCTTATCCTGAGGAGAGGTCCAACCACCTCCTAACCAGTGCTGGATACAGCACAAGCCATGCAATCTGGCTACGCCAGCACAGGTTAGGATTGGGCTGCCCTGTACTTGACCTGCAGAACAGAAGGGAGATATGGCATCCAGTATGCTGAAGTTCAGCAAAAGCTTGCTTTCTGGTGGTTCCTGAGGGCAGGGCTAGAGCCAATAGGTTGAAACTACAGGAAAATAGATGTAGGCTAAGAAATGAGAATTTCCTGATTGTAGGCTCTGTCCACTAATAAGACAGTCTGCTTCATGCCACTGTTGTCTCTCCTTCATTGGAAGTTTTAAGCAGAAAACTGTCATGGCCAGGGTGACCAGATACAAACCAGGACATAGTGGCTATACCTTTTACCATTATATAGAAGAGGGGATTTTGTCAGGTTGCAGTTCAACATGGAAGGGTTTCAAAAGCTGCACCTGCCAAAATTCCCTCTTCTGTACAATGGTTAATGGTATAGGCACTCTGTCCTCCATTATATCTAGTCTCCCTTGCCAAGGATAATTTAGTTGCCTGCACTGAGCAAGAGATTAGTCTAGATGACTTCAAAGGTATCTTCCAACTCTAACATTCCATGATTTGATGGAATTGTTAGGGCCGATTGTGCAGAACGTATTTGTGTGCGTAATGTTTTGCTATGTTTTATGTGTGTTCTCGTCATCCAAAGACAAAACACACCTCCTTATTTTCAGAAGCAGCCCCCAGATGCCACTCTGGGTCACTATGCAATCCAGTCCAGGTTTTCAAATGGTGTTTGCTGTTTTCTTGCTTAACATTAGTGCAGTCCTCCATAAGTGTTGTCAGTGACAAGAAGCAGTGGCCTGGAGTTTTCTGCCAACTAGGAATGCGTACAGAATGTGCCCCTGACAAATGTGTTTGCTGACTAAGAATGATGTGGGAGGTCCTAAGAGATCTCTGGCTGCAAAGCAAAATTCCTCAGCATTTATGGGACATTTCAGAAAACAAAGAAAGGCATTGGCCTTTAAAGCACAGGCAATGCTTGCAATGAGAAAAATCAGCTTTCTCTCAGCAGATCTCAACTGGTTCGATTTCTTCTTATACGAGATGTGGCCAATTGTCACTTAGCATCTGTGCATATGTGATGGGTGTATGTCAAGCAGCCCCAAAACTATGTGTATTTTGAAAATTATGCAAGAGGTTTAGGGGCTACATAGTGCCCCTAAACCAGTTATAAATACAGACAACTTTTGGCAACTGAATTTGTGTTTGGAATTTAAAATTCATGACCATCCCAAACCTAACCTGTGCCATGCTAGGGCTGCCAGATACAAACTGGGACAGAGTGCCTATACCTTTAGAAGACGGAATTTGGGCAGGTGCAGCTAATCATAGGAGGGTTTCAAAAAGCTGCACTACTCAGATCTGCACGAGCAAAATAGGATGGATGCAGGATGGGGTATCAGTTGTGGGAAGGAGGCTTGGATTTGCTGGGTGCCACTGCCACCAAATCCACCCTCTTCTCAGATTAAATCTTTTTCCACTGCCTTCCTGTTCTGCCCACCCTCCACCCCTAACCTGCCCTGTCCCATCCTGCCTCCCCTGTCATCTTATCTAGATTGTCAGGCTTTCATGGGTCCACTATTGTGCAGGAGAAGGCTCTGGCTACTGTAAGGCAGTTAAATGCTGGCAGAATGCTAGTTCTGCCGGCAGAGAAACCCAACAGGATTGGGCTGATAGTCAAACAGTATATATTTCCTATATGTAGAGGTGTTCTTCCCCCCCCCCCTTTTTGAAGATTTTGCATTTTGACAATAATGAAAAGTTTCAGTTTTCTAGTACCTTCATTGGCATCACAACAAAACATCACTATTACAGCAAGAGAACAAACAATACAAAGGAAAAGGAGAAAAAAGGCTAATCTTACATCTCTGGGTTATTACAAGAGACAGAGGTTTGAACTGTGCAGCACCTACCAAAGATTAAGTGAAGATATTTGGCCACAATCCTTGTGCGCTCCTGATTTCCCCATATAGTACAAATCTTATAACCTTGATCTGTGATTTCCAAGTAAAAATGCCAAATTGATCTAAATGTTGCTGATGAAGGTCAGCATACAATTTGAATTTGAAAACCATATGTGTACGCGTTTCCACTGTGGAACCAGCACAAGGGCAAACTCTTTCTCCTTCTGGCACCCCTGCAAACCTTCCCCAAAGGAGGTTTGATGGGCAAGAATTGAACCTTGCCAGTGTAAATGCTCTTCTTTCTTGTGGCTTGATCAGAAATTGGAGGTAGTTATGTTTTATCTCACTTGCCCAAGGGAGCTGAAAGTAAAGAGAGGAACATCAGTTCCCCGTTGCTGCTATAAACTCCTGACATTCAATGTCCCACAGCCTTGTCCTTACCATAGCCTTAGCTAATAAAGTGATGCAGAACCCAGAAGATCCACTGAAAGATCAATTTACTGTATCCGATTATAAAACTGTTGTAATCCAGGGGACATAAAAGTATCAGACAGCACTTCAGTGAGGAAAAGATCCTTATTTGCTAAAGTGAAAAAATTTATCCAGCCTAGGAGATACCTTGCCCAGGCAGCTGTCGCTATCTTATGTTGGCCTGCTTCTAGCATAAATAAAAGCAGCATAAGGAACGCAGCGAGGAACAGCAAAAATTTTATACAGAAAAGCTGCCTGCACTTGTTCTACCATATAAGTTAGCCCTGGCATCCAAGCTAGGATTCCATAAAGTAACTTGGCTATTACTTTAGCATTAAAAACCTTGAGGGCTGCAGGGATATAAAAGTTACCACGTGTCACAAAAAAATCCATAATGGCCTGCATAGATAACTTACCAGTATTCACTGCTGCTAGGCGATGTGATGACCGTGAGAGCCTATAATGATAAGTAACGCCCAGATAACTACATTCAGGAACCTGTCGGATGGGTTTCCCTCCAAAAACCCAACTATGGATCTTACGGGACTTCCCAAAAACCATTATTTTGCTTTTATCATGATTCATGGATAATTTCATTCTAGTTGTTACAGGCATTTATCAAACGCTTTAAGCCAATTCTTGTTCTCGAAAGCAAAAGCATATTGTCTGCATATAGCAAAATAGGTACGTTTAACAATTTGAGTTTTGGGCTGTGAGCATCCGCAGTACTAAGAAATGGGGCAAGATCGTTTAAAAATAAGTTGAAGAGCATGGGGGCAAGTATGCAACCTTGCTTAACTCCTCAATTAATGGCAATGAAATCTATCAGAACATCATCAACAGATGGTCTTATTCAGCAGGTATTTCCTGAGTAGAGTTTTAATTAGGTAAAACAGTCTAGGTTCTATGCCCATTTTGTCCAATTTGGACCATAGTAGCTCCCTATCAACTGTATCGAAAGCAGCCTTAAGATCTCGAAAAGCCACATATAGATGTTCTTTATTTTGCTGTGTGTACTTAGAAACGAAATGTGATAAGATTAAACAATTCCGCATGGTGGATCTCCCTGACCTGAAACCTGTCTGCTCGGGACCTATGATATTATTCTCATGAAGCCAGGCAGTTAATTTGTTCAGAAGGTGTTTTGCATACATTTTTCCAATATTTGACAGTAAGCTAACTGGCCGATAATTAGCCGGCTGGTTTGTGTCCCCCTTCTTGAAAATTGGAACAACTATTGATTGCTTCCAGGAGGAGGGCATTATTCCTGAGCTGTCTACCACGGTAAACTGTTCTGCTAGGATCGGGGCCCACAAATCTGGCTCAGCTTTAATTAGCTCTGGTGAGATGGCATCAGGCCCTGCGGCCTTATACTGTTTTAGCTGGGCTATGAAGCTTTTTACTTCAATAACGGTGACCGGATGCCATTCAGTCAAATTAGGTGGCATAACTGAATCCTGGTGATCAGAAAAAGCACTGGCATCGTAAAAAAAGTGCCTTAAAATGCTCTACCCATAGCCTAGATGGAATTGACAAAGGTGGGATATTAGATTATTGTGGGAGATCTGCTACTACTTCCCAGAATTTTCTATGATCACCAACACAGCTGGCCTCATACAGAGAATTCCAATAGGCCTGATTATACCTTAATTGGCTAAATTTAATAGCTTCCCTGAGTTGCCGAGTTCTGGAAAAGTAAATAGCTGGGAAGGTAGCTTGTGGGCTACCTACCTCTCTAGATTCTCTACAAATCCTCCTTACTTCTTTTTTCAATTTGAAGAGCAGCTTGATCCACCTCTTCTGCACTACCCATCCTTTGAGACCTTCCATGGGGGTGTAAGTGGACTAACTCAGTTGTTAACTTATCAATAAGCTCTTCAAACTGAGCGACTCTTTTAATTAAAGTTGAGTCACCTCTCTCTACCATAAACAGATGGGCCAGTTTGTTTCAATGTACTAGGCTCTGAAAAAGAGTTAGAGTAGTCTTGTCTCCACATATCTTCAGGTGTAGAGGCCTCATTTGCTGGGGTGTTACTTCCAGTGCAGGAAGCAGTGTTATGTACTTTTATTCCAAGGATTCATTTTTATAAATAACTAGCCTTTTGTTACAAATTAACAAAATTTAATTAACAAATTTAATTAACAAATTAACAAATTAACAATTAACTAGCCTGGGTAACAAATTATCCCAAGCTTCTAGGCGACCCCGGAAACCATGGATTTGACAGTAGTGTTGGCTGGTTTTGAGTATTTTTACATGGTGCCCCCTTCACACACCCACCCCTATGGGTGCTAGGGGTGTCGTACCCCCCACAGTATTTGTCACTAGACCATAAGGTATACGTGTACCAAGTTTGGTGCCAATCGTTCCAGGCGTTCTAGCAGGCCATGGTGGACATTTTATTTCATACACCTTCTTGCCCCCCATGCCAAGGGGGGGGCCGAACCCGGACTCCAACGGCATCGGGATCGTCGCCGCTTATCTTGGTGACCCCGGAAACTATGGATTCGACGCCGATTTTGGATGTTTTCGACCATTTTCACGTGGGGCCCCCTGCGCTCCCCCACCCCCAGGGGTGCTAGGGGGGCCTGACCCCGATAGTGTTTGTTGCCAGGCCGCAAGGCATGCGCGTGCCGAGTCTGGTGCCAATCGCTCCTGGCGTGCCAGCAGGGCGTTGTGGACGTTTTCTTTTGCACCCCTTCTCACCCCCCCACGCCAAGGTGGGGCTGAACCCTGACTCCAACAGCATTGGGAGCATCGCCGCTTGTCTCAGCGACCCCGGAAACTACGGATTCGATGCTGATTTTGGCCGTTTTTGACTATTTTCACATGGGGCCCCCTGGGTACCCCCACCCTCAGGGGTGCTAGGGGGCCTGACCCCCCCCCAGTGTTTGTCGCCAGGCCGCAAGGCATGCGCGTGCTGGGTTTGGTGCGCGTCGCTCCAGGTGTTGCGGAGCCTATGCGGAACACACACACACACACACACACACACACACACACACACACACACACA
>JAJKFI010000035.1:310592-348813 GCA_029204185.1 Lerista edwardsae | reverse complement strand
CACACACACACACACACACACACACACACACACACACACACACACACTGCTCTCCCCTATCCCTAGGTATTACCCCATCCCTGGATTTTGTTCCCAATTATTTTTATTCCTTAATTAATCCGTCGTTTAGAAGAGCTTTTATGTTGGCACGTTTTAATATATTTCCTTCGGCTGTTCATGCTGGCTGCTTTCTTCACATACCCTGTGAAAAAAGGTTTTGTTCTTTTTGCCATGTGCCCCCGATACCTTGTTTCATATTCTTTTTCAATGCCCAGCGCACCAACATCTCCGAAATACGTTGTTTGAACCCTAGATCTCATTCTTTTCAAATCCGATCGATGCTATTCTTTCTGTTTTTATGAGTGATGAGTGTGATTTTCTTACTGCAGCTGTTGCAAGTGATCTATATGAGATTCTTAAATCTACCCCTTCTTCCCTTTTTTAATCTATGCGCTGCCTGTATCTATATGCTGGTTGTTGTTGCATGTATTTTGTGTATGCCAATAAAGGTTTCGGGAAACAAACACACACATACACACACACATCCGATTTTATATATATAGAAGATTATACATTATAATAACTTTAAAAATGTACTGGATACAGTACTATGCAAAAGTCTTAGGCCACCATTAGATTTGTTGTTTTAACGATGGTATAATGACCATATATAATTATTTCTGTCTCTTTATTAGAATAATTAGATTCATTATTAAAATACCATCAGAAAATTCAGGAAATTTGTATGCAGTGTAAGTCTCCTTGAGCCAGGGTTGGCGGCTACCCCTCCCCCCAGGCCTCTTCCTCCCCAGCACCTCCACCTGGGGATTTGGGTGTCACCGAAGCTTCAGAGGACTGTGTGGGGAGGGAGTTTGCATCACCTTGAGCCCTCCTCCATGTAGCTGCTGCAGCCCCACCTTGGACTTGTGTTGGAGCGGCACAGGTCTGAGTTGAGGTTCACCTGCAATCCTCAGGCCACGCCTTCACTCAGCCTCCTCCATCATCAGCCTGGCCCCAAATATGTGTACATATTTTTTGTTTGTATCTTAATACAGAGACCAATAAATAAATAAGAATGGCTAAAACAAAGTTGGTGGTGGCCTAAGACTTCTGCACAGTATTGTAGACTGAATAGGTGGTGTAGTGTCAGCAGATGGAGCCACAGCCTTCACCCATGCCCTGTCTCAGTCCAGCTCAACCAGCCTAGAGTAACCAATATGTAAAGGTTTTATTTATTTATTTATTTATTTAAACTATATGTATTTATTTTATTCACAGGTTTTGAGGTTTGTTTGTTTACAAAAATGAGAAATGCAGAATGCAGTGTTTGGTGTTTTTATTTCTTTATCTAAAAAAAATAAATCACACCTGTACCTATACTTCATTGTGGTAGCATGGGAAGAGGCAAACATTATGATAAGTGGAAGAACGAAAACCCCCCCCACTGCATTTCTGTTGAGATCCCAGATTGCCCTTTCATCTTTCACTTGCTCTACCATCCTTTGTGGAGAATTAGCAAGCTATTTGTTGACAGTTTTTTCTTCAAGAATTGAAAACAATGCATTTTCATATCCTCACTGTTCTCCTTATTTTGATCAACTGCTCATTTTACATTTGCCATATTCCAGTGCTATAAACAGTACATCAAAGAACTGAATTCCAAGCTGAGCATTCCTTTTCAGTTGTTAGGTGATGACTTGTCACAGAGTCTTTCTGACCATGCAAATCATGCAGCATGGCCTCATCTCTGAACTCACAAGAAGAAATGACACGTGCTTCTCAGATTCCTAATGGAGTAACCTCACTGAGATAGCAAATGTCTGCAGTAAGTTGTTTAAATTAACACGGAGGCATAAAAGGTGGCAATCATGTCTTCAAACACCAGTTAACAAATAGAACCAAAGAATTCAGATATCCCATTTATGGTGCTGCCTGAAATTTTATACACAGGAATGAGATTAGAATCTCAATTGCCAGTGGTCTCGAGGTAAGTATCCAGGCAAGATCTCTGAAGATCCCCAGAGCAGTGATGCATTTATTTTGAAAAGTGTTGTTAATGGTGATTCAGGTCAGGGCCTTCTTTATGGCCACATGCAGGCTGTGGAACTTCTTTCTCCATGTTGGAAAAATCTGAGAATGTTTAACATTGTAGGGCAGAAATGTAAGCTTAGTGGTGCAACATTGTAAATAGCAGAGAAGAAATATTGTTGAAACATCCTGAGTTAATGTTTAAGTCAGCATAATGCAGTGATGGTGAACCTTTAGTGTTTGTTGTGTCAAAAATACCTAACTTGACCCTACTAGTGTGTCACTCCCCACCATCAATAAAAGGGAAACAATTATTTTCATATTCTTTTATCTAAAAAATTACAGTCAAATCATTTGTGGGGCTATGCATTATATAAAGAAACACCAAATCTTTACAAAAAAAATCAAATCATTGCAAAAACAGTTGTTGTTGGGTGTTGGCAAATGCTGGTGTGCCACCTAAAACTTCATGGTGTGTCACCTTTGACACGCATGTCATAGGTTCTCCATCACTGGCATATGAGTAAATTTATGTAAAGGGGGGATGACTTTGAAAGAGTTAAATCTCTTTCCTCTGAGGTAAAAATTTCCCGCTCTTTCCAAGTGGCAGGTAATGGCAGTTGGAACACCTGGCCCAGCTCAATCGTCACCGAATGTGGGCATTAATTCCTGAAGCTACACATATACACACACCTCACAGCTACACATACACACACAGCAGTATATACAATGATAGAATAAGATGTGCTCAGGGCTCTCACTTTCTGCTGGCCAGTAGGAGGTACTAATCAGCAGGCTCTCGAGAGGCCAACCAGAATGGTAGGACACAAGCCTATACATGTCTATTTACAAGTAAATCCCACTGTGTTCAATGGGGTTTACTTTCAGGAAAGTGTGTATAGAATTGAAGCCTTAGGGTGCAATCCTAACCAACGTTTTAGCACACAGGTAAGGGCAATACAGCTCTGAGGTAAGGAAACTTCCACTGCAGGATGCAGCACATGCCCCATTGACACAGCTGTATCAGTGCTGGAAAGTTGGTTAGGGTTGTGCTCTTAGGTCAGTACCATTAAGCCTACTTCCCTTCCTTCTTACACCCACTCAGGCTCTCAGAAGCCACTGGGATCATTAATCTCTGGCTCTCAGCCCTGGATGTTTTGAAAATTTTTGCTTTGCTTTGGCACTATCTTTTTGTTCTTTCTCTGTTCAGTAAAAATCCCTGTTGAGTTTGAGAAAACCATGTTTACCTGACTTCCTTCAGAACTGTCTTTCAGAGTTTGCAGAACTGTCTTTCAGAGTTTTTTGCAGGGCCTGTGGCCAGGGATAATGCCTTTGTGAAGTTATTTAGAAGGTACTGCTTTTTATTTGGTTGCTCACCAATGTTATGCTGATATGTGTTGCTACTTTGGTATATTGATTTGTTTTATACTTTATTATATTCTTAACATTTCTTTTTGAGTTGTTCACCACTGTGAGATTCCAAAAAGGAGAAGCATAGTATATAAATATTTTAATAATTATGATTGCATCATCTTCATCAGGGACTCTGGGTTTTGACTAGAAACAACTTACCTGTTAACACAACAAGTTCATACAGCAGAGTTGGGAGATTTATGTTAAGAAGATTGCTTCAAGGCATGTGGTTACAAAGAAAGGAAACACTTCATTTACAGGAACTCCATAGTTGGGGGAGTGGGGCAAGAGGTCCTAGACGGGTGACCCATCTGCTACATAAGGTGATGCTGGTTGCATCCATTTGCATGGTTCCTTTAAATCATGGGAGTCCTGCAGTTCCGCAACTGAAGAACTGCATGAGGAGCACCATAAGGGGTATACAGGTGCAGAGGCAGTGGACCTGAGGCAGCATTGCATGGCATTCCAGGTGACAACAATACTGGTTCTGCATATATGCTATCTAGCTGGAAAGGGGTTATGGGAAGAAGGAAGATAGCCTTATCCATAGGTTACCAGATACAGACATGGACAGGGTGCCTATACCTTTAACCACTGTATAGGAGAGGGAATTTTGGCAGGTTATGCTTTTGAAACCTTTCCAGGATGAGCTGCGCCTGCCCAAGTTCCCTCTTCTATACAATAGTCAAAGGTATAGGCACTTTGTCGCAGTTCGTATCTAATAACCCTACTTATCCATCTGCATACTAAAACAATAACAAACTTACTAGAAAAGTAGGAGAGGAAACCATCACATTTGGCTAGTCTGCTAGCTATTTTGCCCCTTCAGGATACTTGTGCAATGTTGTTGCTCCTTTCTCAACTTTCCACAAGAGCACAAGGCTAGTACCTAGCCTAGGATTTTAAACTGCTTATTCTTATCCCTCAGAGTCTTCTTATGACATAGAAGGGAATTATGGTGTGCAACATCAGCCTTTGTAATTGGCAGACATTGTGAAGGCCCTGAATTGGCCAGGCCTGTTATAAATACTAGGACCCTAGCTGTCTATCCATTGCCTGGTTAACAGAGTATCACGTTCTGTATGTTTCCCTGAGCAACTGATTTCTCCCTGGGATTGAGAATGAATCTTTTCAGGGCCCAATCCTATCCAGTTTTCCAGTGCTGATGCAGCTATGCCAATGGGGCAGGCACTGCATCCTCAGTTGAGAAAGAGAGAGTCACAGAGGCCTCCTCAAAGCAAAGGAACATTTGTTTCCTTAGCTCAGAGCTGCATTGGCACAGGAAAGTTGGATAGGATTGAGCTCTCTAGTAGATTTAGGTATGGTCTCCCATAGCCTGTCCTGTCTGTGATAGTATGTATGGTACAACTATCTAAATGTGCATTTGGGAAGGTTAAGAGAGAAAGACTCCAATGACTTCGTTAACATTACAAGTGAAGTGTTTTATATGCATAAGAATCAAATGCCTCCTAACTCCCCATGTGCCAATGCAGCCCTGTCAACAGGGCGCAAGCTGTATCCTGCTGGAGAAACCAGCCCCAGAGCTCTCTTCTGGGTAAGGGAATATTTGTAATCCTCCATCACCTACATGGATCTACGTCAGCTACTTTGCTAGGTAGACCTGCCTTTCAAGGTCGAGGTCAAGAAGGGGTATAGGATATTGGCTGAACTGCTGCTGTTGGCACTGCTTCCTTTCCAGCAGCACTCCACCTTTTCCCCATTCCCGTTCCACCCATCACCTATCTTCCAGGGTCCAGCAGTGGTCCTCCTGCACTGATGACAATTTCAGCAGTGCTCCTAAAAGACATTTTACAACAGAACTGTGCTCCACTGTTGCTAATCCCCCCTGGCACTGGCCCAATCCTGGATACGTTTGGGCCATGAAATCAGTCGATCCTAAACGTGTTTACTTATGTCCCTCCCAATGAATTTAAGAACTTAAATGTTAAGAAATTGCTTTTGACTTGAGCCTTCTAGTCTAATTCTCAGAACACTTACTGAAAGTAAGCCTACTGAGTTCACTTATACTGCACTTACAAATATAGCCCTTGGATCTTTAGTACATTTCCTGACAACTCAACAGCTCTCCTTGTTGTCATTAAGGGTGTGTGTGTATGTGTCTTGAGGAGGGAGTTGCTGGAGTTGGCAGAATATATGAAATTTATGTCACAAATTAAGTCTTAAGAATAGATCTAGAAGGCTAAAGATAGTTTCCTATTTCTGACCATTTGGCTCCTCGGATCAGGTATGTGGATAAGAGAAGATGAACATGATACATGACGGATTTGAAGCTAAGCTCCTTACTAAGTGGCAATAGTATACTCAAACTCTACATCACTGTTTCTCAAACGGTGGGTCAGGACCCACTAGGTGGGTCGCGTAGCACATAGTGCAGGTGTCTTTGAAAATATGGGAAGATGAAACTGTGGAAACTAGGAACTATGCTATTATTTTGCTTCTGTCAAGGTTGTAAATAGGCTTTCTTCCTTTCTTATTCACATTGCTATTGGAAAATGGCTGAGAAATAACCCAATGTATTGCAACATTCTCAGGAAAGCAGCAGGCCCTGGCATCACAATGATGGCATTTCTGGCCATGACATCACTTCCAGTGGGTCCCAGACAGATTGTCGTTCTAAAATGTTGGTCCTGGTGCTAAAAGGTTTGAGAACCACTGCTCTACATTAACTGCAGTAAATAAATTTTATGCAGTTTTTGAAGCACTGAGCTATAGTCCCTGGCAGTGCTTATGAAGCAAATTGGTGAGGCTTCCAGTGAAATATTTGTTCATAGTGCTTCCCAAACTGGTGGGTCATGACCCACCAGCCTGGAAAGCAGTGAACTCTGGCCCCTTAAAGTACAGTGGCAGGGGGCAGCAGCAACATGAACCACAGAATTGCACTACTGATGGGAAAAGGGGGGATTCTAATATACCAAAAGCCAGTGAAAGTCACCCGGGGAGGCGCGGGAATTTCCCCAAGCCTGGAAATGACTAAAAATTGTAATCAGAAACCAGAAGTGGTTTCTGCCCACTTCCCCCCAAGGAGCTTGAAGTGCCTGCATGGCGCTGGTAGGATGCAGCATTATCCACTTGGTTACCACTGTTGGTATGGGCACATGAGCAGCTCAGGATTGGGCTGCCCATTTGGAAACTGCTAGTTAAACCCCTGAAATTATATTTTCCAATAGTTTTCTTTCCAATAGTTTTCTGATAGGTCTGCTGAATCCACACTGAAGGAATATCTCCCCCACCCCAACTCCAATGTGCTACATCTTCTGGCCTTCCACTTATAGCTCTGTAATAGTGCTATTCCAAAATATGCAGACCACTTTTTTGTTGGGTTTTTTTTAAATAGTTTTGTTGGAAACCATGTAAACTACGTGTGTGAGATCTGTATGAACCTGGACCACAACATGAGTGGTTCTTTAGCCTGTCTACATTTGACAAATTGGATTTCTACAGTTTTCTGAACCAGAAATGCCCAACGATATGTACCTTTCACACTATACTAGGCAAGTCCACTTGTGCAACATCATAACACTACAGTAGCTGTGGTGGGTGGGGACGGTCACCATACGGTCAGTGGTGCAATTCAAATGACAACCGGTTCTGTGATGTCATAGCCGGAGTAAAAAAAAAAACCCGAAGCCAGCCGAGGTAAGCGAGTGGGCAGGGCCTGGCCATTTAACAACCGGTTCTATAGAACCTGGGCGAACCCACTGAATTTCACTACTGCATACGGTGGGATAAAGCCAATCATGAATCCATCCTGAGACAAGAAAGTTGCATAGGAGCAGCTCAACACATGTACCTGGTCCCCAGTGAAAAGAGCTGAGCGAATTAGATGCTAATGACTTCCCAGTCATTAAGGCTAAGCCATGTGTCCACCATATTTAGAGATGTACAGAATGCTTCAAAACCAGTATTATTTTTTCTGGTAAAAACAGAACTCCCTTATATAGCAACAGCAGACAGTTGACTTTTCAGTCCCTACACAAGGGATTGCATTTAGAAATTCTGTCAAACTTTCTTTGCCTGCTTTCAATCAAGCAGATGTTGAGATTAAAGTTGAAGGCAACTGTCTGTCTTCAACACAGGACCAGATGTCTCTTCCTAACTGTATTTCAGGGCTGAATTCCTTTCGAAAGCTGTTTTCTAACATGCACAAATCTTAGGTTTCATCATTTTTTAATGTAACTTCTCTTCTCACTCATTTTATAGAGATTAAAGTTCAACTTGCCAAGACATCGGGAAACTAGGGATATCCACCAACGATGCAACTGCCCAGCAGGTAGGCACCCTACAATATGATGTAGTAGAATCTGTTGTAGTAACCACCTTCACGTTTGTGCTTTTTTAAATTGATGTTTTATTTGTTCTGTGATTCACCTTGGTTTGCCTTTGTGGCAAGGAAGATCACACACAAAATTGCAAAAGAGTGAATAGGGAGGTTTACTATGTCTGATAAATCTACCCAATCAATAGGATTCGATTTTATGTAGCATTAATATGTTTTTAATTAGGTGCATGTACACAACTTTGGGTACAACTGAAGAACAGCAGCTTAGAACTCCTAAAATGCATAAAATTACGAGTGATTGACCAAAAAGCAGAGACAGTCAACAATCGTAAGGAACTTTGCCAATCCTTCACATACCTGGTGAATGTGAAAACGTATAATTTACACAAAAGAATGATTGCCATCAGGAGAGTCATCAGGCATATTTTGTTTAAGTGAAACTGAATGTAAATTTGGTGATTCCATCCCAGGAGAAACAAATGAAGAATTTTGAGGGAAGCCAAATGAGTTTCAATAAGAGCCAAATTATTGACCCAATCCTATTCAAGCCATGCACTGCTGGAACACTTATTTTGGTGGCAGAAGGACCTTTATGGCTATTGCAAAAGGCAACAAGATATTCAGTGGAGCCTGGCTGCCACTGTAACTGGCAAGTGGCCAGGCCAATGCACCAGCAGAGTAAGATCATCTGTCCTAAGTAAGTTGACACAGGGCTGGAGGATGTGGAGAGGGGTGCGAGTGGGGTAGGGAGAGGGAGGCAAGGAGGAAGGTGAATTGGAGCTGGGAAGGGGGTGGTATTATTGATAGCAGCATATGCTGATATTCAAGGCCCCTTCCTAGCCTTGATCCCCCAACCTGGGCCCAGTCTGAGTCAGGTGTGGAGCTGGTGCAGATCTAAGTAAACCCAGGGAGCCATCATGGGCTTATCCTGGGGCAAGGAAACAAATGTTCCCTTAAATGAGGAGGCTTCCAGAGGTTGAAACACCCCTGAAGGTTCATCAGGCACCATGTTGGCACAGCTGCATCGCCATATGGAGAGTTGCTTGAATTGGGTAGCCCTTTACTATAAATTTGTGTGTTAGACTGTTTTTGTTTTTTGTAAATAGCATATATAGGGGAACGTATGAACTGCAGTGAAATGGGGGGGGGGAGTTTTCACATATTACACCTATACAGCTAAAAGCAAATTGAACCCCCCTCCCCCGCATGTTAATAGTGCATGGAAGAGGGGTCACATTTCCAATTGGAACTGTGGTAGGGTCAATTGTTAAGAGATACTTGCTACAAGTTTTCCCCCTCCCCACATTCTGCTTACAAAAAACAAATGAAAAATACAGAGCTAACATACAAATTTAAAGCAACAGACCTTTGGGTGCTAAATTAGCAACATTTTGTTAGGGGAGGTTCATGCATCCCTACCTATCAGTGACTGTGTCTGTGTGTATGCATGTGTGTATGCATGGGTGAGGCCGAAGCACCTTTTGATATTTAAGTTCTTGTATATCTTGATATTTTGGTATATCTTATATGGTGGCAATTCTAATTAAACCTGCGTTGTTAAATATTTGGGGAGGCGCTTGCTATTTTCTTTTCCCTAGACAAATAGGACCCCTTCTACAGGTATCTGACACCTTCATATGTTCAACAAGAATTTATTCTATTCTATGTTCTTGACAGCTTTCTTAAATCACTGTAGTAACTCATCAAAACAATTGATGAACCTGAGAGAGAACATGGGTGTGTAAATTGTAAAATTGCAAACACCATATGTGCAGGCTGAGACAATTGGTTGCATAATTACTATGAAGGATGTGTTTGAAACAAACTCTTCAGAACGTAAACACCATGAGCAAAAACAGACTGCAAGAGTGATGTGCTGTCTGCCCACATACCACTGGGCCAGTGAAAGCATGATTCTCACAATGCCTCGAGGTCTACAAGCCAATGGAGGCATCTTGTAAAATTCCATCTCTTATTGTCTTATTTTACACTGGCCACTGTTTGGACCACAAGCAAATGTTTTGCCAGTAGTGGCTTGTCTTTCAGTGGGAGCTGCCCCATCTCAACCTAGCCAGTGTCAGGGCCAGAATAAACGATTACAAAAATTTAATGTGGCACTACTTCTAACCATGATGCCATTGCCAAATGCTTTATGCAGCTACTTCTTCAGATATCCTCTCATAGTATTGTTCTGAGATCTGAAAGCCTAGGGAGGAATATGTATATGAGTGGAAGAGTACTCTCAGATAAGCTGGGCCCAACCTGTACAGTTCAGGGCTTTACAACCCCTTATGCACTTTGGGAAGCAGCCCTGACTCCTAAGCTCTTACAGATAATGCAATTTCATCTTGTAATTTTTCCCATTTGCACACGTATTCTGAATGATGCTTATTCATTATTTAGTTGAGTAGTGTAACCAAAAATTGCAAACTTTCTGCAAACTTTGAAAGGCTACTGATTTCATGACATTTTCACTGGGGGTAGCAATTTTTACTTACCTTAAAAGTAAGGTTGTTGTAAAGATTATAGCAAGATAATACATGTGAAGCAATTTTCGTAATCAAAAAGCAATATACGAATGCTAATGTCACAATCCATCATCATAAGGCCTGGGCTGCTGGCATGCTAGAGCCATGCACAGGTGTCACTGGCTAGTAGAACCTCCACTGCTACTGGCATGTCAGCAGGGAGGGTTGACTGGGGAAGATCAAGAGCCGATAAGAGCAGGGAATGGTCTGAGCTGAGGAAGGGAGAGGAAGGATAGTGGCAGGCAAACATGCTGGATTCTATCCTCCCTTCCTGGCCTGGAGCCACTCCTTGAGACTTCTCAGATATATGTCAGCTAAAGAACTGGTATAGGTCTGAGGAGAAACATTGGGGACCAGGAGGCCTACAGGGAGGTAAGTAAAAATGTTCTTTACCTCTCAAGGGCTGTCTGGTTTCCTGGCATAGTATGTAACTTGTGTGCCATTGATGGCACTGCACTCTCTGGGCTAGCGAGGGATAGGACTGGACTTTTTGTATTGTAATTACTACATGTCTAGCCTGCCTTTCTGCAGATTCAAGACCTGCAATTTTAAATAAACCCGGGGTCTGAACCCACTGATATTGCTGGACCTGGACCCTTGAAGGTTACCAGAGATGTTCTCCTGTCACATTCTGAGGACTTTCTGAGCACAGATCTGGTCACCTTCCTAGGGTCTAGAGTGCCCAAACCCGTGGATTTGATTATCTGTAGGTTTTGGCATCCATAGAGGTTCAAGGAACGGAACCCCCGTGGCTGCTGAGGCACAACTATATTGTCCTATATTGAGTCTGCATTGCCTTAAATGAATGCTGGAGACCCCCCTTAACTAAACAGAAAGTAGGTTGTGTGTGTACAACAGAAAGCATTTGTGCATGTAAAACTCCCCCCCCCCCGCTCTTTTATCATCACTAAATACTGCACAGGCAAACATTCCATCTACAAAATGTCCACTCTCTGCTCCCTTCTCAATTCAGTGGGTTGTGTGTAGCCATGTTCCATAATTGGTGGCATTCTGGCTAGTGATTAGACAATTCAAGAGGGCTCTTTCAGTGTGCTTCTTAAACCAGATCAAGACCTGGGAAGCCATTTCACCCTTGACATTTGTTCTTGGTGCCCGAGATGCCTGTGGGCTAGACAGACTCTTGAGCCCTGCAGAGCATGGTCCTCACAGGCAGCCCTTTTTTTTCAAGCAGCTAAGAGAATCAACATATTTTTGGAGGCCCCCTTCTAAAACCAGCCCTCTCTAGTGCCTATAAACAAGTGGACATGATGTTCCTTGCTGAAAATAAATGTTTATCACAAGTGACATTACATCACATCACCCGCAGATATTTCCCCCCAGGTCAAGCTCTGCCTGTTATACAGAAGAGCAAAAGAAACAAAACTGCAGGCTCTCTGAAAGCAGGATGTAGTGTTTGGGTCAAACATGAAAAGATCAATACTACTTTGGAGTGGTAAATAGTGCAAGATATTTCATCAGTACTTTTACAGTGCAAGCCAGGCATGCCTACTCAGAAGTAAGTCTTGTTGAGTTCTGTGGCATTTACTCCCATGTATATGTATATAGGATTGCAGCCTTAGACCAGTATAAAGCTGAGCTGTGAGGAGGATGTGTAAGGGTGTGTAATTCTCAGTTATCTTGGCTCCAAGGATACAACAAATAATGACAGGAGAAAACCCAGAGTTCTAATGCTATTTATAGACTTGATAAGGAAATCTATGTTTCCTTAGACTGCGGAAGCTGACAGTTCTAATCTGTCATGCTTTGGGATAGGTGTGGCCACCCACTGTGAGTGGTGTTTCTCTGCAGGGTCACTGAGTGTAGAAAGGTCATAACAACACAAAGTCTCTATGCTGGAGCCATGATTGTCAGAAATTGTGGTCTTGGCCATTGCTTCTGTCATTCTTGAGAGTAATAAATGTTATTGTGAACCTAGTCAGGTTCCAATTTTAAAAGAACAAGGGTTATTGCATGTTGTGTGACATTCTGACCTCACTTCCAAAATAACATTTCACCTCTAATTTTGGGGAAAAAACTAAACAATGGACAAACTTAAGCATCCTGTTAGAGAAAGTCCAGGGGATCTTTAAAGACTAGAGCCCTGTTCGCGCAATATATCCATGTGGCGGGTGAATCTATGTAAAGAGGAAAAGCAAGGTTACAGCAGTAGGCCCCACCCCCAGATCTATATGTGTTGGTATGAATGTTTATGGAATTAACATGTGTACTTTCTCTCAACACAATTGGGAACTGTAGAACAGGAGAGATCCTAGTTGTAGGGTAAAAGCCCCACATGCATACTGTTGTATATACACCAGCCCCATGCAGGCATTCAATTGAATGTGTATAGATCTCTATGTACAGTACATTCACTCAGCCTGAAAGTGTTAGGATAAAGCACAATACATGTATTGTGGCTCAAACTTTTGTAGATTAGAGCTCACTCTGTCAGATGAAAATGAGAACTATTTTGGAGTTCCATGGGCTCTCACAGTTGTTAACAAATATATTTTCCCGCCACAATTCTGCCCATGTTTAACCAATTGAACAAATACAAGGAGGAGTAACCAAACACAAATCAATAGCATCTCATTGAGCAACATTTTAAGACAGCAATTCTATACATATCTAGTCAAATAAGTTCCATGGTGTGTATAGGATAGCTGGTAATTTTTTTGAACCTCATCATTCAAATTGGGCAGGGTAATCCACTGTACCTAATAACCGGGACCCGCTCTCCCCAGGGAGAATGCTTGTATTGTAGACAAATGCCTTCCAGTGGGAGAACAGGGTGTAGGGCTGGGAGCACAAGCGTGGGATTCACTGGACATACAGTATTCTGTACAGGGGAGCCGACTTGAGTTCAACATTGGGGGTACCTGTAGCCACGCCCCCTGATGCAGCCACGCTGACATAGCCATGCCCCCTGATGTAGCCACACTGGTGTAGCCACACCCACACAGCAGTAAAATGGCTCCTTCAAATCTCTTGCTTGCCTTCCGTCACTTCTGCCATGTCTTGCTCGCCCTCCATTGCTCCCGACACCTCTTCTGTCACTCCTGTCATTTCTCCCTTGCCCTGTCACTCCCGCAATCTCTTCCTTGCCCCCTGTCGCTCCCCCATCTCTCGCTCGCCCCCCTGTCGCTCCCGCCATCTCTCGCTCGCCCACTGTCGCTCCTGCCATCTCTCGCTCGCCCCCTGTCGCTCCCGCCATCTCTCGCTCACCCTTTTGTGCCCGCCATCTCTCTCTCACCCCGTCGCTCCCGCCATCTCTCCCTCGCCCTGTCGTGCCTGCCATCTCTCGCTCGCCCTCTGTTGCTGTTTCCCTCTGTCAGTGCCACCATCCGTAATTTTTTTGAGTCCAAATGTGACACCACAAGTGGAAAATTCCATGCCTGACCTCATGTGACAGGTTCCACAAAATGTACAAAATTACGACAAATGTTGTGTAACAATGTTTCTCAAAATGTGGGTCAGTACCTACTAGGTGGGTTGTATAGCACCTAAGGCAGCGATAATTGAAAATAAATGAATATGGGACACTGGAAAGGGGGGAGGGTTGTGTGATTAATTTGCTTGTGTTATTGTAAACAGGCTTTTCACCTTTCTGATTCACTTTGCTATTGGATAAAGACTGAGAAATAACTTATTGATGCGTTCTCAGGAAAACAGCAGGCTCTGGCATCGCAATGACTGCATTTCTGAACATCACTTCCTGTGGGTCCTGCTCATTCAAACAGTTGTCCTGGTGCTAAAACATTGTATAAAATTACGTTTAGGGTATGTGTATAAGATGGTGGTTTCCAAACTGGGGCGTCACAACGGCCCAGCCTGTAGAGCCCTGTTTCTTTCCCCATAAGGGGTGGGGGCGGAGGAATGGCAATTGCTGCCATTTCCCATCCCCACAAACGGAGTGATTCCCGCACTCCCAGAGAGTTTGGGAACCACTGGTATAAGATGCATTTGAAAATAAATGAGTTTTGTGTTTAGACTTGGTCCCCATCCCCAAGATATCTCATTAGGTATATGCAAGTGTTCCAAAATACAGAAAAATCTGATATCCAAAACACTTCTGGTCCCATGCACTTTGGATAAGGGAGGCCCAACCTAAATTGCTATGGGGATTGAAAAAGGTTATATAACCTCGAAGATTGTTAGTTACTATGTTGTATAGTGGATACAGTGCCACACTTAAGATTTGCTGACCCAGTTTCATATCCCTGCTCAGCCATGAAGTTCACAAGCAAAGGAAACGAAACCAGATTTGCAATCACAATGATTTCCGAAAATCAGGCAGCCAATCTATCTTTAGTATGAGACGGTTTTTAGCACCTCTAATTTTCACTATGGCCTTTCATTCATTTTTTTTTCATTCTGCTGGAATTCCGCTTCAGTTTTCTCCACGCTTTTCTATATCAGCATTTTTCTTTGTCTCCTCACAGCTACTCTTAGACTGAGCTCAAATCGAACTTTTGAACTCACAAGAGGGTTCAAGACAAAAAGCAAAATGAGTTTTCCATCTTTCAGAGTAGCACATTATTATTTCTGTGAATTGTGGTAACGCCTAAAGGCTGCATTTGCAGTCAGGTTCAAGACTCCTGGGTGTCGGGCCCAGTCTATGCGTGTAACAAAAGGAAAGTCCTGACCTCTCTAGCTCACGTAATCTTTGCATTTAAGGAGAGACAGAACGGGTGTATATTTTTTAAAAAAAGGAAAGAAAAAAAGCAGATGTGGTAAGGAAAGGGAAAAATAAAACTGAGACATATTTGTGAAGTAAACAGCAATTACCAATTGTGTGTTGTGTGAGAGGATTCTCACACTATGAAAATTTTATGTTTGAGGAGACTCAGAGGTAACTGTGCTCATACAGGGGGAGAGAGGCTGTTTGCACATCTTCTCACGCTAAGACACAAGGAGCATTGCATAATCGGCATCCACACCCTGTTACGTGAGCCGGGTGTTGGCACAACCTGATGAAATGATTCTACCATCTGTCAAGTGAAAAAAGTTCTGCTGTGGAACATCTTCAGGCCTACTTTAGAGGCATTCTTGGAAATGCTTTGCACTAATGACTTCCTTATTTCCCCTGAATATTTTATTTTTCACTGCGTTGGTGTACATGGAGAGCAAATAACACTGCTGTAGTATTCAGCAGTAGCTTTCTGAAGAAGTTAATACCTTTGAATTTTTGGGAGATGACAATAGGCACATTTCATCAGGTCCATAAAGGGCTGACTGGCAAGACAGGGACGGGGTTATGTGTATTTAGAATGTAGATTTCTAGCTTTTAACCTGGCAAATGATGGACACATAGAAATTCACTACATTAGTGAGATGTGTGTGAAATTTTGCTTTGACCATGAACTCATGAGGAGAGTTTTCTTTCTTGAAGATTCTACTCCCTGACTGCAATATGGGGATCCAAAATATGTATGGCTGAGGAGGAGGATTTGTAAGAAGTTCAGCACAGGCTACTAAAATATCTAAGGTGTTGTTTTCTCCAGAGATGGTGGCATAGCCATTTCTGACATATCCATTTGTGTACTGGGTACAGAAGAACAAGGCATAGCATTATTCCTTTCAGAGGTGCTGTACAATCTTCTACATAGAGCTTTACAGTCCTCTTCTGCTCTGGGTATTGTCTCATCCTACAACTTTTTTGTACATGTGGTATAAAAACAGACTGTGATATATATGCACCCCGTGCAATTTGAGCAGAATAATACGCGCAAAATGTGTACAGTATTACCTTTTAAAATGTATGGCAGAGGTGGCAATGAAAGAATTGTGACTTCAATTCCATGCATTTTAAAAACAAATGCAATTATATTTATCATATAGGATATCCTTCACTAATGTTGAAATGCCTATGTAAACTGTACATGGTTTCTGTATCTATTTACAAAATGTAGTGTTGGTGTTTCTGATATTTGTGCTGTTTGTGGACATACCCACGCTATAATTTCATATATGCTTTATATTTATATTATATTAACTGTCATGGGAACTGTCAAGACCAAACTATGCCAAAATTCCAAACTCTGATTCATAAGTAGGGGTATGTGTTTTTGGTGATATTTTTTTTCAAAATTTCTTGATTAAAATAAATTGTGGTGTTATGTGTTTTTATCCAAATTTTTATTGCAAATTGTACACCAACAGAGGGCACAGGTATCAGAGAGGGGCTCAGAACTGAAATTCCTAGAACATCCTAGTGAAAAGAGATTATTGTTAAACCAATATGTATAGATTTGCTTGGTTTCACGGAAATTTAATGGGATACTCATTTTGCCATCACAGCACAGCTGAATTCTGTAAATAATGGCACAATCCTAAGGTGCCATTGGCCTCCCTGTGCTGGCTTTGAATGCCACAAACATGCCGTAAGGGATTAGCAGGGCATTAATTGGGGATTGGAAGGGGCATCTTCCGCCATATCCTAATTCCTGTTCCCAGGCTGGGCAGTCCTACATGGTCTTCCCATTATCTGTGCCAGCTACATAGCTGATGCAGATCTGAGAAGCCCATTGGTATGTCTGGGGCTTTACTTGGGGTAAGAGGAAATATGTCCCTTCTCGCGAGGTGACCTCCAGCCGCTTCCTAACCTGTGTAGGATACAACACAGGCAATGCGTCCGAGCTGTGGCAGCATTGGTTAGGATTATGCTGTTAAACAATCCTTAATGCATCTTATTAGGCAATAACAGGGATGGAACTTGAGTCATGTGACTCAAGTCAGAGTTACAAAAAACCACGTTTTTCACATTCTTCAGTACATATGACTCAGCTATAACTCAAAACTCCGGTCCACTAACTCAGAAATGAGTTGTAAATCTGAAAAAACTTGAGTAACAAAGACACATGGATGTTCCCCATGAGTCTGGGTGTACTTACTTACCATTTTGTGCCTTCTGTCGAGCAAAAAGCTTTGAAATCCAGCATTAAGACCCGTTTGAGGAGCTAGGTAGGTTAACTCCAGCTAGGAGACAGAGGCTGGGGTGTGTGGAGGGGAGGAGGAAGGGATAATTTTTTTCTTTTTAGTAGCTTTACCATGCAGGAGGCTGGAGGCAGGGATAGACAGGAAGCGGGGGAGGGAGTGGGCTCTCCTGTCTATCTTGGATTGGTGAAAGTATGGGTGGCCTGATCAGTGGGGTTCCTACTCGGGGGGGTATGCCTGGTTTTGTAGGAGCCTGAGCTCCTGTGTAAAGCAGTCACTCTCCCTTGCCTTCAGTGCATGGCTTGGAGAGCTGGCTTGGAGTCTGCTCTCTGAGCCACAAATGGCTCTGAAGGTGAGAGGCTGCTTTACACAGGAGGTCAGACTCCTGTAAAACTTAGCATTTTGCCCCCTAATAGGTTCGACATAGGGCTTGGCTTATTTTCTCTGGACAAGGGAGGGGACAAGGAGGAGCCCTCTAACCTTGTGACTTGGGTGTGGCAACGTGCAGACCTCCTATTCTCCACAGTTACCTGGGAGGAAACCTAGTTAAATGACTGCAATGGGACTACTTCTGAGTAAAGCTGCAATTTGATCATCCTCATAACCTCCCTGCTTACTGCTTCTTTCCCCTCCCACTGTCTTGTCCCCTTCCACCTTGCCAAACAGGGACACTTCCCAGCCCTGTTGGTCCATGGCATTCCTGGCACTCCTTCTGAAGGTGGCAGCAGGAGTTGTGATGTGAAGGGGGGCGTTCGTTGCTGTGGTTCAGATAGATCTGATCATATAGGTGAGCAGTGGGGTTAGAGACTTGCTATTGACTCATTATTGCCCTTTCCTGTGCAATAGTACTGCACAGCATTCTAGAAAGCCAAGACTTCCTTTACTGCTGTATTCTAGTTCACTATACTAACTATCTGTAGTTCCGGGAATCTGTAGTTCCGGGAATCTGGAAATGGGAAAAAAGGCCCCAAAACAAACTTTAAAAAAAAGAGTAAAGAGGTCTCTTGGCCTTGTCATCACTAATGTTTATAACACATTAATCTAAGTTTGAGTGGTAATTATATACTTCAGAGGTCAGCACTTGTCTTTGCAGTGCTCTTTAAATTTCCCAGGACATCTTTCTAGGGCTGGAGGAAAAAGAAAGGGCTTCCATAAACCTACATGCAGAAGCCCGGAACACTGTTTTCATCCCATTAGTGTTTCCAAAGTTGAGTATAGTTCAACTTCTTCACATAAAAAATGAATGAAACGAATGAAACAAAATGACAGCCACGAGGAATGTTTTGGTATACAAACAAGAGCTGACAGTGTACCATAGTGCCCCAATGTCTGAATTGGGAAGTCCGTGGTTCAGATAGGATGTATCTCAGCCAAACATTTCAAAGACTAAAACGGGCACAGGTGTGTACTTACTTCTATTCTCACAGATCACACACAGATAGTGATCACTATCTGAGTACTCCTTCCCCACCTGACACTTTACAGATTCCTAAAGATTCTTTGTGTGCTGTATTTATATTGCAACAGCCTGCCCTTCAATTCAAAAGCAACCTGGATTAAATAAAAATTAGAAAAACCCATTGTACCATGATAGCAGTGGCATAGCTAATGAAAGTTTAGCCTAGGGCAGAGGGCAAAATGATGCTCCCGAAATAATGTTACAACAGGAAATAACATCAGAGTTGTATTTTTGTTTTCTGGGGTTGTTTTTTATTTTTTGCCATAACTTTGATAAAATGAAGATATTGCACTCAAATTTGTTTCATTGCATTCTGCATGAAATTCCACATTGAATGATGTATGACAGTATTATTCCTACAAACTGTAATTTTAACAAACTATGATTTTCATATGACAGTTTTATTTTTGTTTTTTGGCCATAACCTTTGATAAAGATATTACACTCCGGTTTGTTTCATTGCATTTTTAATTAGATTACCTAAATGATATATAGCTTGATGGTATTATTCGTAAGTACTAACATTTTCACAATTTTGTCAAACTCAGCTTGTTGCCCCCCTAAAGCTTGTGGCCTGGAGCAATTGCATCCCCTGTACCACCTTACTATGCCTCTGCATGATAGTTTTTCTATTTTACTACTAAAGATTGACTTGATCTGGAAAAAAAAGATTGTATAATCATCAACAGTTCAAAGTGAGCCTCATCATGTATAGATATGTCCGGCCCAAAACCTCTTGACAACTGAGGTGGAATGCAAATGCTGCCCCCCCTAATCTGACAGTGTGCCAGCCTCTGCTCCTATCACTCTTCAATGCTCTAGCTCTGCATTCCCCCCCCCCACATTTCCTCTTTCTGCCCTCTGACCAATCCATGGAGTAGAAGGAGGAGGAGGAGCAGTGTAGGTAAGTAGAGATGGGTGTCCACACTAATCTTCCTGGGGCAACCACTTTAGCTGGATTTATGGATGGGTTGGCCCTGTTCATATGCAATGTTTTAGACTGTGTCCTATACTATATGGTAAAAAAAGGTAAAGGTAAAGGTTTCCCCACGACCGAATGGTCTAGTCATGACCGACTGTACGGGGTGGTGCTCATCTCCGTTTCTAAGCCGAAGAGCCAGCGTTTGTCTGAGGACAAGTTTCTGTGGTCTTATGGCCAGCATCACTGTATGCTGAGATGCACAGAATGGCATTACCTTCCCACCAAAGTGGTACCTATTTCTCTACTTGCATTTTAAGGTGCTTTCGAACTGCTAGGTTGGCAGGAGCTGGGACAAACAACAGGAGCTCACTCCATCATGCAGTCTTGAACTTCCAGCCTTCCGGTCAACAAGCTCAGCTCAGCGGTTTAACTCGCATCACCACCACATCCCTTCACTATATGAGGTGAAGGGATTCACCTGTACAATTCACCTAGAAACACCTTCCCATGATATTTCAAGTCTAGTTCCTTGGGGAAGAGAGTTGATACATGAAGTATGACAACATTTCAGTATCATGCCTGCAAACAATCGTATAGTAAGTTATTGTCTTGTGCTTGCTGTATTATACATTCATTTTATAAATAGAAACCTCTTGGAATTAATACCAACAGCAAGGTTGAGAAGGTCCTTTCTATGCTTATGTTCTATGAACATAAGGAACTCAGCAATAAATAGTATGGCAAGATTATCTGCCATGTTTGCTCCACAGATACAGACCCTTGTTTTGTAATCAGTCTTCACATGTTGACCTTCAATAACCATTGTTTGCATTGTCTGAAAACAGAGAGCCACAAATGCCATTCCTAACCCGCAAGTAGTGTGAGCTCATGAATCCAGCCATCAAAACAATGAGACAGCTTTGCCAGCCTAAAACAAGGTGTAAAAGCTGCCAATTGCATGGCAGCTGTATCAGGCTGAGCTTGTAGGTGTGAAATGCAAAAAGGGCAATTGCAATGATCAAGACTGGTACACATTTTCTGTGAGAAAAGGCTGATTTGTTTCAGACAATTTTGTTTCACAAAAATGCTAAGAAGAGATAGGATAGATTTTTTTATTTCTATTTTATTTAAAATATTTGTATCCCTTACGTTATCCTATGAAAATGGGAAGCCCAAGACAGCTAGCAACAAATATTAAAATACCATAAAAAATCATAACAGCTTTTTTAAAAAGCAAAAAAAAAAAAAAAAATGTAATGGGCAGCTCAATCCTACCAACATCCCCACACAGCAATGCTGTGGTGCTGGCACAACCTCCTCTGCATCCTGCAGGGGAGTTTTGGCTATTGGAGGTCTCCTTGGGATATGGAGACATTTGTTTTGGGGTAAGCCCTAGCAGCTGGTTTGAATTAAGTAAGACCTGCGCCAGCTCAATCACTGGTGCACATTGACCTGTGCAGGTAGACCAGGCCTGGGAAGAGGGTTTGAATTCAGTAGGTGCCACTTCCTAACCCATTCCCCTTCTGGGCCTGATCTACCCATTCCTTGGCCTGTCTCCTCCCACCCTCACCCTGTTCCACTCCTCCCTGCCTTTGCCCCGATCTGTTTCACACCCGGCACGGGGCTGACCTGCTCTGGTGGGCCTCGCAAAGTCTATCCGCATGAGCATGAAGGCTCTGGCCTTCCCACCCTTGCGCCGGCATATTGCACTGCCACAAAACAGTTTACAATTGCTTTGTGGCAGTGATATGATAAAAACATAGCTTACAATAAACCCAGTTTACAATAACTGAACAGCAACTAAAACCGCAAAAAGGGCTGGGGAAACACTAATGGGGAAAGGAATGTCTTTAGCCCTTTCTGCAAGGCTAATGGGGAACGTACTCAAGCTTGACTCAAAAGGGACGGAATTCCAAAGTTGAGGCACGGCTAAAAAGAAGGCCCTACCCCCTGTGGGTGTCAACCTGACCTTAGCCAGGAACAGCACATGCAGCAGGATCCCCTCTGATTTTCATAGGATAAGAGGGTGAGCTAGAAGAAGGTAGTCCTTTAGATCAGGGCTGGCTCTGGGAGTGGCAGGGCCCAATGCGGGGCATTCCTGTGGGGCCCCACACACTCCCCACAGGGCCCCCCACTCACCAAGAAGAGCACTTGTGGTGCCACACTCAAAATGTGGCACCTGGAAATAGTTGGTGGTGACAGGATGATGTCACTGCCAATTGCTTCCAGGAGGCCCATTTTGGACACTTCAGAAGCTGGCACAGCTGAGAGGTCCCAGGGTGAAGCTGCTCTGCTGGCCCCACTGACCTACAATCCTAAAAAAACTGACTACAGCAGCAAGCAATATGCTCACTGCACTGGTGCGGGGGCACCCAAAGCGCGGGGCCCGATGTGATGGCATTGGTCACATTGGCTTAAGGTCGGCCCTGCTTTAGATACCTTTTGTTTCCAAACTGTAAAGAGGTTTAACCAGCATCTTGAATTGTACTCTGAACCTAATTTCAGCCAGTGCAGGCGTTAGAGCAGCAACTTGACAGAATCAAACTGCTTAGCCTTGGCTATTATCTAGACTGCTACATTCTTCAACACCTGCAGTTTCTGGACAGTCTTCAGGACCAGCCTCACCTAAAGTGCATTATAATATTTAAGTCCTGAGATTACCAAAGCATGGAAATGATAATGGTGAGGATAAGGTCCTAGTGTGAAACTTGCCTTTGCCCAATGAAATCAAATAGGCTAATGCAGTGATTTTCAATCATTTTTGTCTCAGGGCACACTGAAAAGACGCTAAAATTGTCAAGGCACACAATCAATTTTTTTGACAGTTGACAAGGCTGGCTGCTGGACTTCAGAAGTGCTCTGCACTTCTGGCTTACATTCCCCAATGGCCCTACTAATATATAACCTTCCCCCAAAATCCTGTGGTAGACCGCTTGCAGACCATCTGTGGCATACTGGTTGAAAATCTCTGATCTAGAGGTTCAAGATTTACAAAAGGAAGTGTTTCTTGACCCAAAGCATCATTAGTTTATGAAATGCAAGCTCAAAGACCCTTTCTTGGAAGTAAGCCCCAATGAACACAATTGAACACTTCCAAGTAGACATGCACTTGATAATGCTGTCAGATGGCTAGATAGGTTTAAAATTGATCACAAATTTGTGGTGGATGGATCTTTTGGCACCTATCACCATGCTATGATTTGCAGTAAAGTCCATATATGCTAAATAGAACCTTTGTGTACAGGGGCAGTAGACCTCTGGAAGCCACATGTTGGAGACTGAAAAGACATCTGGATGTTGTTGGAAACAGAATGGTAGACTGGATGGACATGGTCTGATCCAGCAAGACAATTTTATGTTTGCCTTTATGGTCTTAATCTTAAATTTGGCAAGTAGGTGGCCCATCTGTGCTGAATATAATTCTGAGAACACAGATTGCTACATCTTCTACACAGTCAGGGATCCTGATAAAGACCACATTTTCATAATTGTTCAAATAAGCATAACTTGGGAAGCCAGCCTTCAGAGACTGAAAAAAAATTGCTTATTTAGAAAGCAGGTTATCTATCTACCCTTTATTGTTCCTCCTCGTCCGTCCTTCTAATGGATCCTTTTATGTCCTCTTAAGAGGCCTCAGTTGGCTCTGACATAAGACACAACATGACAGACACTGGGGCTCCTAACCTGCCTATTAAGATTAAAGGCCTGGACACCCAGCTTAGCTCTTGGCTTTGCCGTGTGCTCCATAGGGATGCAGAGGGATGCCTTGGATTCTTGGAGGTGGGGGATTCCAAAGTAGAGTGGTCTGGCTATTTCAGGGCACAGACTGTGTTGAGAGGAAGTATGATTTGTCAGCTTGTCTGGCTTTGGGCCACCAAAAGAGCTAGGCAGGGTTTGTAACAAGACACCTTGTCTGTTGCAGTCGCCACAGCCATGCCTGCTTGTCATACATAAAAGCTTTTTGGGAAGAGCCAGAGGGCAATGGGAGAAGAAAGACAAAGGTTATGTTTAGTGACAAGCAAGCACCATCCCAGATGTTTTTGAGACTGCAGTCCACTGTTTATGCGATTTTCTAAATGCAGTGATATACATTTATATCTGAATATCAATAAAACATTCCATCTATTCTCCAGTTTATATTCATATAATATAAATTAAGAATTTATATTCATTATACATTGCACTCATAGCTGTGTGTGTGCATATATAAATTATTTGCAGGTTAGGTACACATGGAATTCATAATCTGCGGGTTCGGAACCTGCAGTTTACAGCTGACCCCAAACCCTCCAAACCCAGTCAGCCACTGGCTTTGGCCGGCACTGTTGGGCCAATGCTGCTGCTAGCATTAACCCAACAACAGCAGTGCTGGTGTGAGGGTGCCAATTGGCACTCTTGCACAAGCGCTGCTGCCGTTGGGGTAACACTAGCAGCTAGCATTGGCCGGGGGTATAAGGGTAATAGGTTACTCAGATGCCTGATGCAGAGGAGTAGCAGCAAGATGCAAATATCTTGTTGTCTTGTGTGCTCCCTGAGGCATCTGGTGGGCCACTGTGAGATACAAGAACTGGACTAGATGGGCCCTAGCCTGATCCAGCGGGGCAGTTCCTAATGTGACCAGGGAGGAGACTAACCAAATGTTAACAGGAAGCAGGACAGTTCCTTCTTCGTGTTAACATTTGGCTAGTCTCCCTCTAGCATGCAGGCTAGTTGCCTGCGTGTTGTGTTCTTCAGTTCTTCATCTAAGAACTATTTGATGGTAAACCTGTCTTAGTATTGAAACTTTCAGCCAGTCCAACCTAAGTCCTCCACCAGCGGAGTGCACATTCCGCTGGTGGAGCTGACAAGATCCAGGTGGAAGTACATAGATTTTGCTGGAAATTATGCGATGTTGTTGGGTGTGCTGGTGCTGCTGGCCACCATAGCAAGGCTGCTAGATCACTTGCTGGCAGCTGCATATATAGGCTGATGGCCAGGCCACCATCTGCCAGCATCCACTACCATGGGGATGGGCAAAATGGGGCAGAGAGGGGAAACATGATGAGGACTGGGACAGAGAGCAGAGTGTGTCAAAGGCTTGAAGTAGGTAGTTATTGGCAGCAGCTCTGCTACTATCCTATCCTCCTTCCTGGACTCTATCCACATTTTCTTATAACTATAGCTCCTTTGAGCTTGTTTCTCCCTCCTCCCAATATTTTCAGTTGAGAACTACTGCATACTCTTACTACTGCAAAACTCTTGCTCACCCATTACTTCTGTAAACAATGATTTGTGGGGTTATTTGTAAGTAATGGGTTGCCAGCAGACAGTATTCAAGATGGAGTCCTGTTTGCTTTAGAAATAGCAGTGACTCATTTGTTTTCAACATACAAATGCAAGCAAAGAATTCCATGGGTCCTTCAAAAAGGGGATGGTGAGTCAAAGGGATAAATGACCAATTGCTAGTTTATTTGGTGGTTTGTTGCTTTGGTGAGTTGCCTGGAACCCTGTTTTGTTAACCTAAGCTGTGATAAGGGAAAATGTGCAAAAGGAGAGAGATGCTACACTGGCTGGCATGTCCCTCAGCTTCTGCACCTCAGTCTGACTTTCGGAGCAGAACATACTTGCTTGCATACAAAAGCCAGAGTGCTGTGGTAGTTAGGAATAGGATACGACTGGAGAGTCCCTCATTCACAGGGCACTCCAACTCCCCTTTGGTCGATGTGTCAGCCACTTGTGTCAGCCGGGCACTATTGTGCACATGTCATAAAGCACATGCATGCCAGTGCAAGGCATGCTGCGCCGACACAGGCACCTGCATTGACGCAGCAGCGCCGGAGCAGGCACCTGGTAAGCTGCTCCTGTGCTGGCCAAGTTCGGCCAGTGCATTTCTGGGCAGGGGGAAGGAGGGTGGAATAGGGTCAGGGAGGGTGTTCTGGCAGGCGGGGCAGCCCAGGGAGTGGGTAGAGTCCGGATACTGCCAGTAGGCCACATCTAACCCCCCGTTCCTGGCCTGTGCGGCCCCAATTCAAGCCACACAGTGTGCTCAGGCTTGTGCCTGCTAAACAACAGGCGGAAATCTGAGCTGGCACCTACCCTGGGGTAAGGGGATGAACGTGTCCTTGCCCTGCAGATGCTCCAGACTGCTCCTAACCTGCACTGGATACAGTGCAGGCAAGCCGAACCGCCTGTTCCAGTGCAGGTTAGGATTATGCCCTCAAATTCTCATTTAGCCATGAAACTCACTGTGTGACCTTGAACCAGCCTTACCTATCTCACAGTGTTGTTGGGAGGATACCTTTTGCTTCTTGGAAGAAAGATGGGATCAAATATTTATAGCAGTAATGCAAGTTGTACACAGAGGCTCTATATCTAGATTGGATGAACAGCCAAAGGTTGGGATGAGGCCATACGTCAAGATCTCACTCCCCCTCAACATGTTTAATGACCTAGAGATTGTGGAGAAACTGCATTTTCCTGAACTTCTTCAGAACCTTTGGAAAAAATTAGGGTACTATGGGGAACTGGGTCTGTGCTCTGTTACTCTTGTGTTGAGGCATTCCATGCTGCAGATCAAACAGTTCTCACAGTTACCATATACTCCTGTACTTCTGAGTAACTCTACATATCGATTGCAGCCCATTCGTTTTCTCTGACCTGGTAGGGTGAGGAAAGTTCCAGATTAGGCTTCCTCTGGATAACAGGAAACCTTGACCTTGCCTGATTATCCCATAGACTCATGTCATGCTCTCTGCAACTCACCATTATGACAAACGTTCATTACAGTTTTGATGACAATTATTACATGTGAACAGAGTTCAAACTACAGACCTTTTGAGTATTTTAAAGGTGCAAGTCCAAATCACCCTGACATGCTCAGAATATGAATTAGGGACAAAAAGAAATGTCTCACATCTCATGTTCAGAGTGGAAATTAGATGCCTAGCCAAAAGTATACTATGTGAAAAGACAATTATTATCTCTCTTGATTTCTAGATTAATCTGGAAAGATTGTACTTCCATTCCTCTTCAATAAAACTTCAAATTGCATAGTCCACAAGGGCATGGCAATCTCAGCCCTGAACTGCCCTAATGAAGCTTGCATCAGCAGTAGGTGATGGGGAAAGTGAGGGAGTGGTCGATTTGGGGTGCCCTTTCATTTTACTGCAATCTCCCTTCAGCACACCACAAATGCAATGCACATTGTTCCACTCTCCACTCACTAAAAGTGAGTGAGAATTGGATCATATACTTCCCTCTGTCTTGTGCCCATTGATGTCCCCAGCAAAGGTAGCAAGTAAGGGGTGGCATCAGGTAGCAGACCCATTTAAGGTTGGCCCTGCATGAAAGTGCTATTGGAAAATGGCCTTCCATTTTCTATCCCTGCCTGACCTGTAACATTTAGAATTGCTACATGAGCATCTGCTTAAAGTGCTAACATCATGTTATGAGCATGGTGCAGTGATGGTAGGGATCTTCCATTTATCATGTGGACAAAAATTTCAGTGTGGGTAAACAAATCTGTACCTGGCCACAGTTTTCTTAGCTTCATTTGAAATCTATGTTGTGTCATTTTCAGATCCGAGTGACGCACTTATGCAATGTTGTCAGTGTTGAGCTTCCTACTTTGCAACCCAGTCAGTTTTCTCAGCATACTGTTGAGTTACATGAATGGTCATTGCATATACCCTTCCTATGTAATTTTATGGTCTGTGTGCCACATGTTTGAATGTAACTGCAGATTCATTTTGTCTGATATAGCAGGTGGTCCATACTAATAGGCATATTTGAGCAGATTCATAACGATTTTTAACACATTGGAAGCTAACACAAATTGCCTGGACCTGCAAACATTGCATCTATCTTTTGAATAGATGAACATGTGTGCCAAGTGGAACTCAAAGTATCTTTCAAAGATGTTTGAAAAAGCCTGTGCTTTTCAGGTCTTGAGCTATTCGCAAGACCAATTCAGGAAGCTCTACTATAAATCCACTGAGAATATCAGTGCATGTTTGCTTGGACAGTTGCTTGTGTAAATCAGGGGTCAGGGAACATTTTTACCTTTTACCCCAAAATATATTTAGATACGCCGACGTTACCCCCGCCCCACCAGAACAAAATAAAAAAATTACATATTGGAACCCATTGCTTTTTATTTGATTAATTAATGAGCTAATTAATGCTATGTAAATATGAAGTTGTAAAGGGTTTGGGAGAGTTAGGAAAGTTCTTTAAATATTTTTTAATCTTACTCTTATTGTAAATATCTAACCTGCTTAGTTAGATTTGATTTTGTCATATGGGGTGTTAAAATGTTCTTGCTTGATGACATCACTTCCTTTGGGCCCTGGGTGATAAAAAGTTTGAGAGCCATAGTACTGGAAGAACAACTGGATGCATTGTACTGGATGCAACTCTGGATCAAACCAAAAAATGATAGCAGTAGCCATTTTTTTATGTAGATATCTGTTTCATGCACTTGTCAAACAGGGAATACCTCATTTTTACATCACAAGGAGTGTGCATGTAGGTAAGGAGATTCAGCTCGCCTCATACAAACATCTCTTAATGTAAAAAATTAGATCTTCTCCACTTTAAATATTAACAGGATGAATGGGAGCAAAAGAAATACATCTGTTGCCAGATTAGTTTGACTCCCCTCCCCTCCCCACTTCACAGAAACATAGCTGTGGAGAAGGCAAGGGCCATTCCTAATGTGTGCTAATACAAAGGGGGCTATGCAACTTAGCAGCACAGTATTATATCTGCTTTTCCATTCTGGAGAAGGCAAATAGTAAGGTAAAGGTAAAGGTTTCCCCACGACCGAATGGTCTAGTCGTGACCGACTGTAGGGGGCGGTGCTCATCTCCGTTTCAAAGCCTGTGAGCCGGCGTTTTTGTCCGATCATGGTGGCCAGCATGATTCTACGCCGTAGCGCACGGAACGCCGTTACCTTCCCACCAAAGTGGTCCCTATTTATCTACTTGCATTTTAGGTGCTTTCGAACTGCTAGGTTGGCAGGAGCTGGGACAAGCAACGGGAGCTCACTCTGTCACGCAGTCTCGAACTCCCAACCTTGCGGTTGAAAGCCCAGCGACAGCGGATTAACTCGCTGCAAGCGTTCCTACATTTTGTCTCCTGCAGCTCGCTTTCCCTCTCGCCTCGCCTCACGCTGTATGCTTGCCTGGCGCCTCTCTTTGGTGTCCTGCACACGTGCCCCACATGCCCCACGACACGCTGAGCCCCAGTCAGGATCGGAGGATCGTTGCACCGGGCTACAAGTTGAGGGGGAGGAGGACAGTCTGGTGTTGGCTCAGACTGTTACTCTGCAGCCAGTTGCGTTTGCCCCAGCCTGCATGCTCCTTACGTTCAGTGGCCAGCCGTCGTCTGTCAACTTCTGTTTGCTCAGAAGTAAGTCAGATTGAATTCAATGGGCTTTCCTCCTGGGGCAGTGTGTGCATTGGACTGCAGTTTTAATTAAGATGGGGTGCAATCCTATTAATACTTACCCGGGAGTAAGTGCTATTTACTATAATGGGACTTACTTCTGAGTAGACATTCATAGACTTGCACTCTTGGGCGATCAATTTTTTAAAAAACCTCCGTTCCAATCAGCCCCTCCCCTGGCAACAGCACCCAGTCTTAGGAGACACCTTCCATCACACACGGACACTTCGGGACATTAAAGAAGCGCCACATCTGGCCTTGGGCAGCGATCGAAATGATGGGGCTGCATGTTCTGCAAGAAGCTTGAGCGAGGGGTGTGCTTTTCCCTCTGGCAAGGCAACGGAGGGGGGAAGACACGTGCCTTCCCTCGCCTCCAATGTCCTGCCCGGAGGAACCGCGCGTCCCTTGCTGGACAGCGAGGGGTGCGCAGTTCCCCCCCAGCAGGGCAACGGAGGGGGGGGGAAGACGCGTGCCCCGGCAGGGCAATGGAGGTGGGAGTGGGGGAAAGGCACGCGCCTTCCCTCACCTCTGATGCCTGGCCGTCCCTGGCTTGCCTCTTCACTGCCACTCTGCTCCGCTGCCACTCAGGTTCAATGCGCCGCCGCTCTACTGCTCTCCTCGCTGCATCCACGTGCTCTAAACTGCCATGGTGTGAAAAGCAGAGCAGGCGCAGAGCAGTCTGGGCTGCGTTTTGCCGGCCAACGAAAGTGGGCGGAGCAAAACAAACAAAACAAAACGGAGCCAGCCAGCCAGCCAGCCAGCGACAGAACCGGAACGGGGTGATGGACGGTCACGCTGCCAAGACACAGCCGGGCATGCATATAGATTCATATGCATGCCCGGCTGTGTCTTGGCAGCGCAACCGTCCATTACCCCCAGGAATTTCATTTTTACCCCATTTGGGGTAATTTACCCCTGTTCCCAGACCACTGGTGTAAATTGTCTTTTTGAGAAGAGGTTGAATACAATTTTGATTCCTTCATATTCTTATTCAGTTACTCTAAACACAGTTTATGAAATCAATATATGATGGGCAGCCCAATCCTATGGTGCTCTGGTGCTCAGAGGAACAATGGCATCAAATGGCTACTATTGTATCCAATAGGGCTGGGGCAGGCACCAGCTTGGCTCTCCACCTGCTATTGAGCAAATGCAGAGCTGAGGAGGCTCCATTGCTCAAGAGGGGCCATAGGATATGGCTGCATAGCCTGCTACTGTCTCCACCCCCCTTCCAGCCCCAGTTTTTCCTTCAGTCTACCTTCCCCATGCCCAGTTCTACCCCTTTCCTGTCTTCCCCCAACCTTCCCCTGCCCTGTCGAAACTCACCGCCGCCTAGGGGTGCAACTTACTGCCTAGCACTCCCACAGCACTTCTTTTTGGTGCTGAGTCTCAGGGCTGACTGGCTCCGGTCTCACTGATTATGATGGTAGCGCATTGTGCTGGTACCATTGTGATGGTAGCACAAGTAGTAAAGTGCCTTATATTATGGCACTTTTATGACAGCCGGTGCTGGTAGTATGAGCATACTGCTGGCTCTAGAGCCCTTAGATTTGGGCTCTTAATCATTTCCTAATCTAGCCTATGAATATCCTATAGAGCAATTATTTGATGGTCTAGGCTTACTTTCTCTCCATGCTGACAACCGGCAAGTGATTGATTAGCCTTCTCCCTCCAAAGCCCCCCCCTCTCTCTGTGTGTATATGTGTGTGTGTGTGTGTGTGTGTGTGTGTGTGTGTGTGTGTGTGTGTGTGTGTGTGTACCTGGCCAACATATTTATACCAGAGCATGCCTGTTCAGGTTTATGACATCCTCAGTAGCATACATACATACATACATACATACATACATACATACATACATACATGAATAAATGAATAAATTCCTTCTCCAAGCTGAAGAGCTGAAGAGATTCTTGAAAATGTTGCATGCTACTGAATTCAATTAATGTAGCTCTTCTGACCCCTTGTTGTAGAAAAAGAATTTCTTCCATTATAGATCTTAGCAAACATATATGCAGAAGTCTTGATTTATTTCAAGCACTGCCTGTTCTCTGTTGCCCAAACCAGATAACTGGAATTTGCAATGAAAGAGTCTCACTAGTATTCCCAGTAATGGCGGCTGTGTATATCTGTATTGTATATCTAAATGTTCTAAAAGATTTCACTTTCACAAGCTACCAGTTCAAAGTTCTGGACGTGGCATCTGTTCTTCCCTCCAAAAGTAGACACTTAAAATAAACATAGGCAGTGTACATATAAGCCAGTGGTGTTCAAAGTGTTTTCCACCAGGGAGCACTTTCCACATTTTCCTATCTGCCAAGTCACACACACACACACACACACACACAACACACACACACACACACACACACACAAACACACACAGTCTTGCAGGAAAGTATACTGCAATTGATCCATTCACTGGGGCAAGATTATACAGAAGCCATTAATACAAGCTAGGGTTGCTTTGCTTGCTGAGGAGAGAAAGGAAGGTGAAAGGTCCATTTCTTCTTTGTGTATGTTCAATTTATTGAAAGGTATGCAACTTTATGGTTTCAGTGTATAAACTGAGAAGCTACACGATGCATTCAAAAGTGTGTAATGGAAAACAGACAGTTCGTGTAGATCAGTACAATGCTTCTCTGATTGGAATAATCAAGAACAGAGAAGTGGTGAGCCCCACCAGTTTGGATTGCTTCAGTTTGAGGGCAAAACATATGTAAAGCACTGCTTCTCGCCTTCTGAGCCATTCATGGCTACAAGCGTAAAGCATCTGAGCCAGGTCTTCAGGCTGCAAATAGCTCAAGGTGAGGGGGTGGGGTGCGTTACACAGGATTAGCAATTTCCCCCTGCAGGAATGCCACTGGCAAAAACTCCAAGAATTTTTCCCGTGTTCTTCTGAAGCTATCCAAACGGATGGCCCTAACCCCATCTTATGGCAATGAATTTGACAAAAGGCATGGTCTGAAGAAGGACCCCTATTCAGATGCTTTTTGACTCTCTCAAACATGCTTGCTGTCAGTCTCAGGGCATGTTGACACTAGAACATGGGTCTCCAAAGTTTTTATCCAAGGTCCATATCAAATATCTGGCATGGTGTCGAGGGCCGGATAAATAAATAAATTTAAATATAAAATTTAAATAAATATATTGGAGATGAAACTTAGATAAATGAATGGGCTCAAAGTTCTGCACACTTTAAATATAGCACACACTTTAATGGGCTCCCATTCCCGCATTCCACAAGCAGCTTTAAAAGTGCTGGTCTAAATATCTCTGAACCAGCAGATCACAGGAAAGAAAACATCCAGAGCATGTTCTGAGGGCTGGGTAAGTCTCCCCTAACCCTCAGAAAGCCATCTGGCATTCAGAAGACCTAAAAACATCACTTCCAGGTCTTTGAGCACAGCCTCCCTGGCCCTCAGAATACCATCTTTACACAACCAGAGCACAGCTTGGAGGCTCCAGCCCATGCCAGCAAGGTCAGGAGGGCCAGAGGCTCATAGGGGACCAGAGGTTTGCCACAAGCTGGATAGAGGCTCTCCAAGGGTTGCATTCGGCCCCCGGGCCAGGGTTTGAAGATCCCTGCACTAGAAGATTACTGAGGCAAGACCTGAACTTGCAGAAGCCATGCTAATTCTCCTTCAGCAAGACTTGTTCTGTATGTTTAATAATTTTATCTTGATGTATGCTTTTCACCAGTTTACCTAAAACAAACATTAAATTGAACTGCCAGTAATTTCCTGGATTTCCCCTCGACCCACTGTAAAATATCTGTGTACATTGGTTGGCTTCTAGACTTCAGGTATGGAGTCTGATTTAAAGGGCAAGTGTCACATTTGAATTCCTTAAGAATGTTTGGATGGCCCCAGTGATTTGCTAATTTTTAATTTGTCAGTGCACTCTAGAATGCCATCTCTTGTTCTTTCTGTTTGACTCTGTTCTTCTGCTTCCTTCCTTAAAAGGTCAGTTCTGCCATGGATATCTGCCCTGTATGTGGCAACAAATTCAATGTGTTCCTGCTTTAAATTGCCCCCAAGCAGCTTCCCCCATCCAATCGAATTTTAATGTGTGTGCAACTTTTTTTTACACACTTTTAAAACCCTGTGAGGGGCAAAGGTGTTTGAAGGACCTTTTGGAGAAGAGAAACAAGGAACAGGAACAGAGTTAAGCACCCCCTCAATTTTTCTGTTTCTAATTGCCCCCACAGGAAACAACTTTTTCTGGTCTTAACAGACTGCCTGGCTACTGTTACCTGTCTTTGCATGTAATGTGTAGTTTGGGACTGAACTAAAATAAAATACAAAGGCCAGATGCTTGGGAAGTCAGTTTAAAACTGGATGATTCTGGCATGTTAATACGTTAAAAACAACTTCCAACAGAAAATAGGATAGTTCACACATGCATTTATTTTTCTTACTCAATGACTGCAATTGCATGTGATACCTTGAATAAGTGAACAGGCACCCATAGATGAGAATTTGTTTTCTGTTACCTTTGACTAGCGGTGATCACTATTAGTTTGATCCAGGAAGGAAAAAGTAGTAACCAGTGAAAAGAAATGTTGCTAAAGCAGCAACAGTTAGGAAAACAGGACTGTAAAAAATTGAATAGTGCTAAAAGTGTTCTTTTTTTGGGGGGGGGGAGGAAATAGTCCTTTCACAATCACTATCTTTGAACCCCAAACCAAAGTTTGAAAACATTTGGCACAGCCCCTGAAAACACGATTGAAGTATCCAGTTTTCTTTCTTCTCTCAATAAAAGAAAAAGGCCGGAAGCTAACACTTTAAAAATCCAGACCAGCACTGGGATTGGGTTTTCCTTGCAATGCTTGCAGCCTGGCAAATCCAGTTAAGATAATAGACCTAGAACATTCTACTATATTCACCTCCAAGCCTGACCTTGGACAGCATTTTCAAAACTGTCATATTTGCTTTTTATTGTATAACACATTTTTTTCCTTTCCACTCTTCCTTGAATCTGCCCTCTGTCCTTCCTACCTTCTATTAAAAAGAAACACAACAAAACTTCTGTCTCCATCAAAGATTAGTAGTTATTTCACTAGGAAGCATTTAGTGGCTGGATTAAGACAGATTTGCTATCAGCTGCTCTGATCATTCTTGGAGCAGCCTTTTAATGCAATCCTTGGAGACAGGCAGGCCTGAGGATCTGCTGGTACCAGCATGCAAAGGGTGTCCTTAATGCACAGATCAACAGGAAGAGCAAGTGACGTTGCCATCTTCTTCCTGGATCATTTTTCTGCCCAGCTGCCAGGATACATCTTTAGCTGAGGGTCTCTCTCTGTTAGGTCTGGGTGGGGGCTGGGAGCAGAGAAAGGAAAATGCTGCTATGTCTGCTGGGAAGGACAGCTTAGAAGGCAGAGCTCGTAGGGAAACTTCATCTGGTAAACACATAACACCTCCCCTCCCCCCCCCCCAGCCGCCTCCATTCCTCCTTCCCCCACTACCATGCTTAGGAACATTCAATCCTCTCTTTGATGGACGTCCAACAAAATACTTCTTCCACATCCTAAACTTGTTAGCACCAGTTAATCATCTTAACCTTCTTCCCCTCCAAATACATGCTCCAATGAGTTTCCCATCACTAACAATCACTGAAGATCAGGCAATACTTTTCAGATTGGGTTCTAGTTTTGATGTTTAAAACTTGCAGCAATTAATGATTAAGCTATTGCTTTCACCCTCAAGTAAACACAGGTTCAATTTTCACTGGATTGGCATTCCAACTCATGTTAGGAAATGTAAAGAAGGAGGGTGTACACTTCCGTCTCTCTTCAGGAGAAGTGATCATGGGGCCATTATCAATACAACATGTGGATCATGAATTTTTGAAAGAATCAAATTTCTATTCTGTGGCTACCTGAAATTCAGGCACCATATTCTTCATGTTTTCAATATTTCAGTTTAAGACACCATTTGCATACTTTGTTCTATCCTCACTAAGGCTGCAATTATATACAGACTTTACTGGGACTCACTGAACACAATGGGACTTACTTCTGAGTAAATATGCATAGGATTTCATTGTCAGAACCCATACAGAAGACCAAATTAATCCAGGATTTTATCTGAATCATTTTGCAAAGTGGTAAAGAGAATTTTATACATTAGTGCAGATATGTGATAAAATGGTTGTCTGGACTCAGAGAGAAAGAAATTAAAATGAGAAGGAACAGGATTATGGGCACCTTCTGAGGCAACCCTATGTATTCCGTTATCTGCGGATTTCAACATCTGCCAGGAATAGAAACCACAACTGTATTTTTAAAAATGTTATTAGCCTCCTTGAATATCTTTGAGAATGCGGGGAGGAATATGAATCTTTTAAAATAAATAGGTAAGCATATGTGAGATATGTAAGTGGACGTGAGATATGTGAACCTCCAAAGCAACCCTTTTAGAGATACTTCACATTGAGCCCATAAAGATGACAAAACTGGAGATAGCTTATTTGGATCATTCCGCCAAGTTTTTTTTTAACCACACATCAAGTACAGATGTCAGTTCATCTGTATCTGCCCACTCTGCTTTAATCCATGTGAACAGAACATTAGTGAAAGGAAGATGAGAACTGAATCCTTAAGGAGTAACAGGAAGGCTGTGGACATTCTCAATCTGTCAACTCATGTGTAAAATAAATGAAGTGAACCAAAACTGGACATGCCTGTTTGCCAGGAGATGACCTGACCCTCATTACCATCTCTGTGTCTGTTTCAGTTAAACAGCAATTCTGTATATACTAGCTCTGCAACATCTTAAAAGGCGAAGGGATTTAAATGACAAACTTCTAACACTTGTATTAGACTGAGAATCATCAGTGAGAAAGCCTAGGGCAAGCCGGCACAACTCAAGACTGGGTCAGACCAAATGTCCTCTGAATCCAACATCCTGTTTCTAGTGGCCAGCCAAGTACCTTTGGGAAGCCCTCCTGAAGGCATGTCAATAGCTGCAATCTGTTGTTTGTCCCCAGCATCTGGTATTCAAAGTTTACTACCTCTCAGCATGGCAGTTTCACTGAACCATCATGGCTAATAACTAAGTCCATCCTCCTAGAATTCATCTACTCTCTTACAAACGTTAACCAAATGTTCAGATTCTACTTGTCTGGTCTTCATGGATCCCTGAAGCCATTTTTGTTTTTAAAACACTTCAAAACAACTTGTAACCCATCATGCTAAATGCAATCCATCAGTCAGGAGAACATTTGACAAGCCCTGCCAGATTGTGCTCAAGACCCATTTAGTCCAGGATTCTGTTTCTCACAGTTTCTAGCTAGTTTCTCTGAGAAGTCTACAAGCAGGTACTGAAACACACCCCTCTCCCACTCTTGCTGCACTCTATTGGTTCTTATAGCTCAGCGGTCACCAAAGTCAGCACTGCTGTGTTCCCAATAATCCTTCCCCATCCCAAGTGGTGCTTACCATTCCGTGAAAGCACTGCTGCATTTGCAAGCCATTTGCAGGCAGGGAAGCTCAGTGCATCCTGCTACACAGCCTTCTGAGATGCCCAGGCATAGATGCAACTGCCCAGGGTGTCCCTGCTACCAGTTCAGCCGGAAAATGGAGTGGCCTTTCCACAGAACAGTAAGCCCTGCTCACATGGCGGAAGGGTGTCTCTGAACACCAGATTTGATCCATGGCCCGGGGTTTGGAGACCCCTGCTGTTGCTCAATAATGCTGACTCCTGATGCTGGCCCTCCAAAGTTGCAAATAACTTGGAATAACAGGGTGAAAGAGTGAGGCTGAGGTGAGTCTCAAACAAAACAGAATTGCACTGTTGGGTTCTTTTAAGAAAACACTTGGAAACCATTTGGCTCAAGCTCTTTTCATTCATTGTTATGGATTTGGCTTTCACATGACAAAAAGGAAAGGATATCTCTTCATCCACATCTGACATGTTTTTCACTGGATTGTTTGCCTTAAATATCTGAGGGCGCAATCCTAACCCACTTTCCAGCACAGACATAGCTGGGCCAATGGGGCATGTTCTGCATTCTGCAGTGGAGGAGAGTCATGGAGGCCTCCTCAAGGTAAGGGAATGTTTGTTCCCTCACCTCAAAGCTGCATTGACCTTATCCCCAGTGCTGGAAAGTTGGTTGGGATTGTGTCCTGAGATTTGTTTGAAAAATGGGCATTGCCTCAAAGAGACACATACTGTTGCATTTTCAAAACTGTATGCATCTTTGCACAATTGCCAATGGTGCCCTGACCAAAGACCAATCCATTTGAACCACACTCTATGGCACTTCTGAATCTTTGAGAAGGCATTCTCACTGTAGTAATGCACAATCCACAAATCTTTCTGGCACATATGCTGTGCAATACATGTCACATGTGTTATATTTCTGAATCAATGTGTTCTTTCTGTATGTGCTTTTCTCCCTTTCTTTAGATTTGCTTTTGTGGAATGGCATCAATCAGTATATTCTCTTCCAGTTCTGAATTGGTTTTAATTTTCTCTTTCTAATAAAGCTGCAGAGCTTTAAGGTTGCCCTTCTTTTATGATGTCATCACTGAGTTCCTTCAGCACTGGCCCCTCAATCAGGGCAATATAATTAAATCAATGTATTCCCTTAGGAAGCTTGATAGGGGAGGAGGGAAGGGTAATATGGAAAGGAAGCAGACACTGATGAATAGCACATTTTCACACACACACACACACACACACACACACACACACCAGTGCAGATCACTTTGCCAACAGGGATATTACCCATAAATCATATGTCTCTTTTGCCTTTTTGAAAGGATGTCTGTCTTCAACCCCACCCCTTCATTGTTCAAAGAGAAAATGAAGATTGTATCAGTCTAAATGGAATTTGAACTGACAGAGGGTTGTGTGTGGGACTTGTTTATTATGATTTTATATTGCTCCAGGCAACGTGTGTAGTACAGAAGAGACCACCCAGCCAATTTCCTCTAAGGCAACACACACTTCACCCCTCTTCCTTAAGCATCACAGCTGTGTGGGTCAGGAAAGACCAGGTAGGGATGCAGTGAGAGATTAGAACAGTGTATGGAAGGAGTTAGGAACCACATGGGATGTATGGTGTGGTCTCTCACAAAGTTAGGCTGATGGACATAGTTGAGCCCCCCCCCTCTCTCTCAGACACACACACACACACACACACACACACACAGAGAGAGAGAGAGAGAGAGAGAGAGAGAGAGAGAGAGAGAGAGAGAGAGAG
>JAJKFI010000035.1:297682-310582 GCA_029204185.1 Lerista edwardsae | reverse complement strand
GAGAGAGAGAGAGAGAGAGAGAGAGAGAGAGAGAGAGAGAGAGAGAGTTTGGTTTTACACGAGGAGGTGGTAGCATCTGCTGGGAACTCCAAGTATGTGATGGCCCTGATTGTGCTGAGGGGAATCCCTGACTAAAACAATCCTCTTTTACAGTGTTTCTCAAACTGTGGGTCAGAACCCACTAGGTGACTCACAAGTCAATTTCAGGTGGGCTGCATAGCACCTAGTGCAGCAATAATTGAAAATATGTAAACGTTTCTGGGACACTAGAAAAGGGGAAGGCTGTGTCAGGGTTGTAAAAATGCCTTTTTTCTGATTCACTTTGCTATTGGAAAATGGCTGAGAAATAACCCAACATTGCTGCATTCTTAGGAAAGCAGCAGGCTCTGGCATTACAATGATGGCACTTCCTGCAATGGTATAACTAGGTTTTGCATCTCCCAGTGTGGGAAATTAACATGTCACCCCCATGATGGATCTCCTTCCCTACCAGGCCATACAGAATAAATTACAATATTGTATGTACAGCCTAAATCCATTGACATCACTAGGGTTATTTATTTTAGTATATAACAATAAAGGTAGCCCAACAAATCAGTATGACAAAAAAACAGTGGCCAATTTGATGACGCTCACACAACTAAGAGCACAGTCCTATACCCCCATTGCATTGGCGCTACGCTCTTGCGCCAGCCTTACGCTGTCGTTACATGCCGTCAAGTGTTGGTGCTAAGGAGCTGGACTGGCCGCAACCATCAGCAGTGTCGGCCTTGTGTCGATTGAGCGTCGGCGGCGCTCGGTCAGCCCAGGGCCTCTACGAGGGCGTTCCAAGAGGTGTGCTGGGAGCATAACTGAGCAGCGCAGTGGGAGGCGATGGGGGCGGTGACACAGGACAGTCATAGTGCCATATCCTCAAGCCATATCCCCTGATTTGGGCCGCTCCTGTCCATGTTCCTCTGCCCTGCAAAACAGCAGGTGCCGATCCGAGCAGACCTATAGGGGTGACTGGGGCTTATGTGGGTATATTGGGGAAAACACCCCTTGACTGCACATTGCTGCTGCTGCCTCCTAATGGGCTTTAGGATACAGACCTGTTTGAAGTATAATCACAGGGCTGCTGAGCAACAATTATATGCTCACCATTAATGGACTGGTACAATACATTCTGCAACATTGCAAAATGTTGCCACCACAATTGAAGGCTCGGCCTACTATTGAGAGTGGCTATTGTGACTCATGGCGCAAATGCACATCTTGGTTGTCTTACTTGTCAGCCTTACTATGTCAGCCTTACTTAGGATTGGGCTGTAAATAAGTGTTCTAGTACTAGCTCTGATACATGGATATGAGAGCTGAATCACCTTATTGGTGCCATGTTGTGTCATAACAACACCTCATTGGCTCGCAGAACAATCAGTTTCATCGGTCACTTTTGATTTACAGAAATCTATTTTCTTGTTACAGAAGGCAGTTATGTTTTCTTTTCTTTTTTTGCTATAATGTTTGATAGAATACAGATACGTCAACACAGATTGTTTCATTGCATTCTGCCGTAAATTCCACATTGAATGATATATATAGCATGGAGGCAGCGGCGTCATGCTACTGGTACGCTGGGCGGGAGGAACGGGTGAGCGGAAGCCCGCCGGTTGCGTAATGCTCCGTTTCCCCACGGGGGCAGGGAAGACAGCGAAACGGAGCGTTACTATGTCAGCCTTAAATTTTTATTTTATTCCATAAATATTTTTATGGAATAAAATATTTTATTTTATATTTAATATGGAATTTTATTCCTTATTTTATTCCATAAATATTGGAATATTTTATTCCATTTTATACAGAGGCAGGTTGCTATAGTGGTGAGCAGGAGCCAGCTTTTCAGAGCGCAATCCTAACCTGGAGTTAGGCTGGCAAAATTAGGCCAGCAAAGTTTGGCCTGCACAAAGGCCACAGTAAAGCACATTTGGACCACTTTCGGAGTTAGGGAGGATGGTGCACATCTGTGTGCTGGCCTCTCTGACTCCAAGAATGGTCCAAACATACTTTACGGTGTCCCTTGTGCTGGCCAAACTTTGCTGGCCGGCTGACCTAACTCCAGGTTAGGATTGCTCTCTCAGTACTGAAATCTTAGGCCAGGTTTATAGAGTTACCAGACTAGTAATGTTCTTTGTTGAAGCAGTTGCACACTTTCCTGCCTCTTTGGTGTGAGGCAGACGCTCCACACATACATGTGTAAGCAAATGATTGTGATCTTTTCTCTAAAAAAAGTCAGTCCTCCATATGCAGCAACTCCATCACACATTACATTGTATAGAAGGGGAGGGGCAGAGCATATACTCCTCCATCACATGAACAGGATTGAAGTTGGCCATAGAGATGAATTCATAGCCAACTTCAAATTATATTAATAAGTTGATGACATGTTTGTGTTCTGTTCCTGGTACTTGGATAGGAGTTTTTCAGAAAAAGCAAAACTACAAATTTCTTTTCCTCCTAATTATGGAGGATTAGAAGACGCTGCTACCCATTTTCATCTGCCTTTTTGGTGAAAAATGGCAAGCTCTAGAAGACACCAAACCAGCCATTCGAAGGATGGAATGACTGAGCTAAAATCAGTAATGCTAATTAGTGGCTTTGGGAGATATAAGTCATCTTCAGCGGAGAGGGAATGAGATCATTGGAACAAAACTTTCCCATATATTAAATACCTCACAAATATGGATAACAGGGCTGGAGACCAATTGCATGAAAGAATAGAGATAATGAAAAATCCACAAGAACAATAGACTTGTCAGTTGTCCTAGACAAATGGTTTTTTTTTTTTAAAGAAAATCTCGAAATACTGTGTAAGAAAAGATAATGCTTCATCTTTGAAAACTGAAGTACAAAATTATTCATTATTTAGATGCCACATTGCAATAGCTTTGTCAGAAACAGACCATATTTGGGAGATGTAAAATGAAGAAGATGAAGGATACCTTCACTAGTATCTTGACATCTCTTAGATCTTATAAAAACTCTCTTTTGTGTACCCTATGGCAGCGGTTCCCAAATTTACCGTGGTCAAGGTCCCTCCTTTGCAATGGCATATTCTTCCCAGCTCTCTCAGAAGATAAATACATTGCAGAACAGACACAAGAATTTTGGAAGGCGCGGATTATGTTGATGAAAATAATGTGTAAATATTCAGAATATTCAACATTTAGGAAGACAGTTAACATCTGGAAACCACTGCCACAAGATGGCTTAGGGTTAAATTGCTTGTTACCCAAAATGTATGAAGTGGCCTGGTGGTTTTGAGGTGGTGTTTTTCCCCTGCTTTTAAAAAGAGCCAAAAGCAGGCTGCAAAACAGGGTGGAAGCATGGCAAGAGATAGGAGGCCTTAAGGACATTCATGGAGGATGGCTCTATTATGACTCAGTCCTATGGGCCTTTATGACAGTGGGACTCACCCACTGCCAGAGTGTGCTTTACAGATGCACTTTATAGGCACTTTACAACAGCCTGCAGTAGTAAAATGTGCCTTCTGCTTCTGGTTAGCCAATCATAGGACTGAGCCATGCAAATTTATTTGTATGGCCCAATCCTATGATTGGAATAAAGTACCAATTCTGCAGCAAACAGCAGGGAGGACTGTTGATTTCATGCCCTGCATATGGGCTTCCGGGCTTCCAAGAAGCATCTGGTTGGCCATTGTTAGATGCCTGAATTTGGTAGGCCTTCAGTACAATTCAGTATGACTCCTTGTATGAAACAAGACAGGAACATTCAGACAAATGCGTTGTCAGCCAATCCTAACTCCCTGCGTGGCAATGCAGTGGCATTAGCGTGGCTTCCACTGTACCCTTTGGGGAGTTTTGGCCACTAGAGGCTTCCTTGGAGTATGGAAACACTGGTTCCCTTGCCCAGAGTAAGCTCCAACAGCTGCAATGGGTCAACTTACACCTGCACTAGTCCAAGTAGATCCATGAAGTTGAATCAGGCTTGGGAAGGGGGTTTGAATTTGGCATGTGCCACCACCGCTAAACCCATTCCCTCCTGTGCCTGATCCACCTTTGTCTCTGTCCCAATTCTACCCACCCCCACATTGTTCTACCTGCATCAGCAGGTTTCTGGCATCCATCTTCATGTGGACTTGGCTACATGATGCTTGTGACAGCCGCCAGACCCTGCAATGGCCTAGTCAAGTTTGCAACAGCCATAAAGCTGTTTACACCAGTGGAATACACATCCCAGTGGTGTAAATGGAAGACAGGAATGGCTGTGTGTCATTTAAACAAAAGCACTCTTGATGTGTAACCTGTGTAAGAGGAATTTTATTCACCCAACTGAATAAAATGCCAGTAAACTCTACTCTTCTTCCTGGAATTTGTTCTACCATGGAGATAATATATGGATGTGCATACATTTTATTCCAGTATCCAGAAGGATAAACAAGAGCAGCTTTTACTGTCCTAATTCTCAACTGCTAAATTTGTGTCTTACTTAATTGCTTTAGGTGAAGTCAGAATTTTATGCTTCTCCATTCAACAACAACAAAATGTCTACATCGCAAACTTAATATCAAGAGGGTTGGGGTCTAGCCTTCTTAGTGACTTTCTAGCTTTCTGTATATATTCATTTTTTATTTTGTGTGTGGGAGACCATTCTATCATGTGAACCCCATCCTGCTCTTGGGAGTGGTACAGCTCAGATACAGGTTTATAATACAAAATTCCTGCAAAGATCAACAAGTGGTGAAAACATTATGATTGTGTGAATCTAACTTTCTTCAGTGATTTCTTGTGTATAATAGTAACTATATTTCTACTAGAAAGGATTAGCTCCACATCCTTTCTAGTAGAACATCCATGTTCTACTGCTTAGTGGAGCCACAGTGAATCTTGTGGATCCACTGTAATGAACAATTCGTGTTTTTGAAGGATGCTGGCTACAAATATCCAGACTAGAATGGTGCCAGAAAGCCTCCTAGTAGATTTATGCCATGTGTGTAAATGCTCACAAATGTTTGGGATAACATCTTTCTTTGAAATGTAGAGCTGTGCTAATTGACACAGAGAGATGAGGCATATTGAGCAGAGCATTGTGTCTAGACCAGGGAGACTCAAATTCAAATCTTCTGTGATACTCAATAGGTGGACTTGGCAAATCACTATCTCTCAGCATTCATACTTGCCAGAGGTTTTGGGAAGAATACATGGGATACCTCAATATATGCTTCACTGAAGTCCTTTCAGGAAGGATGTGATACAGTACAATAAATAGCCATGTTAGGTAGAATATGCCATGTAATAAAAAAATGATAATCTTCCTGTAAGTGGTGGAATGGAGAAACAACAATCTTGCCATTCACAGAGCCTTCTGAGAGCCAATGCATCAAAATGCAGAAAGTCAGCCATTTGTCTGCAGCTGCAACAACTGGGAGATCTTCCCATTGCTACAAATTCATTTCTGATGCCATGGAAGAGAAACTTTGATTCCCCATGACGTGCCAGCCATGATGGCTTGTTCTGTGGAGACACTGACCATGGAGAACAGTTTAAAGTGGCATGCCTTCTTTTCATATACATCAGCCTTCAGATCCACTTACCCATCTGTTTACAAAGGTTCTTACAGTTCTGTTTGGAACCAAAAAGTGTTCATCCTCCTAAAAAAGAATAAGAATACTGAAGCATAATGTGAGGGCAGTCAATATCCCTTTGTGACTAAGTACCTGCATTGGGCCATCACCTGTGGCCTGTGTTGGCCCAGCACTGTCGTGAAAATGCCATAAAGCACTTTCGCGTCATTGCCTATGGTGCAGGGCCAATGCAGGCAGTTGCATTGACCCTGAAACACTGATGGGAAGCTCAAGTAAGTCGATCCCATGCTGGCCGAGTTCAGTCAGTGCAGATCCATTTCTGGGCAGGCAGAAGGGAGGGCAGAATGGGGCGGAGGATGTTCTGGTGGGCGGGACAGCCCAGGGAGGTGGGGTGGAGCCCGGATCTGACAGTTATGCTGGATCCAAACTTCTGTTCCCAGGCCATGCAGCCCCAACTCAGGCCGCTGCAGTGTCCTCGGACTTGTGCCTGTTATTTTGCAGGTGCAGGTCTGAACAGCCCTATCAAGCTGCCGGTGCCTTACTTACCAAGTCCTGTTGATTTCAATGGAACTTTGTCATGACTAACTTCTTCTGTAATAAAAAAGCTAACTTTCTTACAGCCTGTGGTACTAAAAACTCTGCTAGCTGTTTCTGGCTTTCAGTAAGGGCTAAGGACTTTAAGAGTCATCAGCCTTAATTCCAGATTCTGCTACCACCAAATGCCATTATAATGGTAGTCTTTAACAACAGCACAAGTTTTTGCATACTATGTTAAGATGGATCCCAGGTGCTGTGGATGAAGGTGGCCCTGGACATTTCTTCATGATCTCAGACAGGAGGGAAAGAAGTCAATCAGCCACTTATTTCCTTCTCTACTTCTTTAGCAGTTCTCTCAGTCATGTGCGGCAAGACCTCTGTTCACAGCTCTCCAGTCTCTTTGGAAGAGAGTGCAGCAAGCCAAACATGCATCACATGCCCTTGCCAGTTCCCATGTGATGGCATGGTGACCACACTGCCACCTGAATTCATCCCTCCATCTTGCATTTCACTGACTTTCTCCATTCAGGTACCTCATATTCCCCTACAGGCCACCTTGAGGTCCCTTGGCCTCCCCATGGGAGAGACTCCAACTCTTTTCTCATGTTGGTCAGTGATCCCAAAAAGTAGGAATTCCTTACCTGGGAATATCCTATTCTGGGGTGAGGAAAGGGGGGGCACTCTGCACAGATGGGTTTGCCCTCACACCGGAAGACAGGGTCGGATTGACAGATCTTGACTCCTCCTAGGTGGGAGGGCTTCCCACTCTCCCAGTCCGGATAGCCGAGCAGGAATCCACCACCAGCAGACGTCCAACACACGAAAGTGTTCCTTAAAGATGCGGAACCTAACAAGGACTCTCATACGAACCTTGGTCCTATAACTGAAAACTCAGGTAACAGCAACCTTGCCCCAAGAGGCACGCAACAGCAAAAGGAGATAGTAAAGGAGGAGAAAAAAGGGACGTGAACCCACACCCCAAAACAAGACTCCTGATGTCTGATCCGTCCACCCGCCGAGCCTGATTTGTGGCGGGACGAGTGCCCCCCCTTTCCTCACCCCAGAATAGGATATTCCCAGGTAAGGAATTCCTACTTTTCTCTGGAATGAGGAAAGGGGGGCACTCTGCACAGATGGGACATACCAGAGCCATACAGAAAGGGCGGGCAGGCGAGGCATGTTCACCTAAACCTGGACCACCTTCTCTAAGACCCGTCGGCCAAACCTTGCCTCAGCCGAGGCGAAGGAATCCACTTTGTAGTGCCTCGTGAACGAGTGCACTGAGGCCCATGTGGCGGCCCTACAAATGTCCCCTAAGGACCCCAGTCCATCAAAAGCCGCCGATGTAGCAGCTCCCCTTACCGAATGGGCCAAGATGCCCTCCGGAACAGGCTTGCCTATTGCCTCGTACGCCAAGGCGATGGCTCCCTTCAACCACCTGGCAAGAGATTGCGGGGACGCTCTCTTTCCCCTGGAAGCCCAAACATAAGAAACAAAAAGGGCCTCAGACTTTCTAAACTCCTTGGTCCGATCTATGTAGAACCTTAAGGCCCTACGTACATCAAGAGTATGAAAGAGCTTTTCCTTCTGATGTACGGGTTCGGGACAGAAGGATGGTAAAACTAACTCCTGGGCCCTGTGGAAAACTGAGTTCACCTTTGGGATAAAGGTCGGATCTGTTCTAAGCACCACCCTATCCCGATGAAAAATACAGAGCTGAGGGTTGATGGAAAGCGCCCCCAGTTCCGATACCCTTCTGGCCGATGTAATGGCCACTAGAAACACAGTCTTAAAGGAAACCTCCTTGATACCCACCGTGGCCATGGGCTCGAAAGGCTTGCCTGTTAGCGCATTAAGCACCCAGTTAAGGTTCCAGCAGGGATACCTATGTATGACGGGGGGGTTAAGAAGGGAAACCCCTCGGAGAAAACGCCTGACATGGGGATGGGCCGCGATAACCACACTCTTCCCAGCCCCCAGAATGCTGTTCAAAGTAGCCACCTGCCTTTTTAAAGTGTTTGTGCTGAGTCCTCTGCGAAAACCCTCCTGCAGAAACTCTAACACATGGCGGATCTTGGGCTTAGTTTCTCTGATGCTTTTCCCCCTACACCAGTAAGAGAATTTAAGCCAGGTTCTGTTGTAAATGGCCCTAGTAGATGGTTTCCTGGACGCCAACAAGATGTCTAACACCTCATTGGAATATCCGTGCCCCCGGAGAGCCCGCCGCTCAACCTCCAGGCTGTGAGTTGGAACATTTGGGGCCTGGGGTGGAGCAGCGGTCCCTGCAGGAGAAGGTCGGTGCGCACTGGCAGACTCCAACTCTTCTGGGCAGAAAGGCGAAGTAGCTCCGGAAACCACGGCCGGCGGGGCCAACGGGGAGCTATCAGAATGACCTCTGCCCTGAGTAACTTTATTCTGTGTAACACCTGCGGGAGAAGCACAACTGGTGGAAAGGCATATAGAAGACCCAGAGGCCAGCTCGCCGATAGCGCGTCCAGACCCTCTGCCCCCCACTCTAGGGTGCGAGACAGGAACCTGGACACCTGTGCATTCTCGCGGGACGCAAACAGGTCCGAATGGGAGTTCCGAACCTCCGGGCAATCATCTGGAAGACCTCTGGATTCAGCTTCCACTCTGCCTCCAGCAGGGTTCTCCTGCTGAGCCAATCTGCACAAACATTGCTCGTGCCCGCCAGGTGTTCCGCCCGAAGAGAAGCTATGTTCCGCTCCGCCCAGGACATCAGCAGGGTTGCTTCCTGCTGAAGCTTCCAGGACCTGGTCCCCCCTTGCCTGTTGACATAAGCCTTCGCTGACATATTGTCCGTCCGGATCAATACGTGAAGCCCCTGCAACTGACCTTGAAAAAATTCCAATGACAAGCGGATCGCCCTGAGCTCGAGAACGTTGATGCTCAACAACAACTCCTCCTCGCTCCAGGTGCCCTGGCAAAACGCACCGAGAAGGTGACCTCCCCAGCCGAAAAGGCTCGCGTCCGTCGTCAGGATGACTCTGTCTGGCACTGTTAAACTGACTCCCCGAGACAGCCTGTCTCGATCCATCCACCACCTGAGACTGTCTCTGGTGTCCTCTGACATCTTCACCACTAACGGACACTTCTGTTCTATCTGCCTCTGGAACGGACCCAGGAACCGCTGCAACGGACTCAAGTGGAACCTGGACCAGTCCACAACGTCCTGACAAGACACCATGGTGCCCTGTAAGGAGGCTAGTGTCATGATATCGGTCCTGTTGCTCTTGTAGACCGAATTGAGAAGAGCTATCATGGACGATATCCTGTCCTTTGACAAGGCCACTCGAAATGCCTGCGTATCTAGAAAAAGGCCAAGGTGTTCTAACTGGCGGGATGGTTCCAAAGCACTTTTGGCAAAATTGACCACGAAACCCAGGCTCTGCAGACACAGAATGGTTTCCTGCAGATGCTGACAGGTCCTCTGTCTCGTTCCGGCCTTGACCAACAGGTCGTCCAAGTACGGAAAGAGAAAGATGCCCCTCTGGCGCAGGTGAGCCACTGGCACCACCAAGAGTTTGGTAAACACCCTGGGGGCTGCTGCCAAGCCAAACGGCAGAGCCCGGTACTGGTAGTGCTGGTTGCCGTAAGAAAAACGGAGATAGCGACGATGGCGCTTCCTGATGGGCACATGGAGGTAAGCCTCCGAAAGGTCGATCGATGCCAAATAATCGCCCTTCTCCAGAGCCGCCACAATGGATCTCCAGGTTTCCATTCGGAACTTCTTCCGTCTGAGAAACCTGTTGAGCCATTTCAGGTCCAAAATTGCCCGCATATCTCCGTTTTTCTTCGGAACCAGAAACAAGGTGGAATAGACCCCCTGTTTCCTCTCCCGAACCGGGACTGGCTCGATTGCCTGAATGTCTAACAGGTGTTGAATCGCTGCCAACTTCGCCAAATGCTTGGGACGATGCTTGGAATAGGGTACCTTCCAGTACCTCTTGCGGGGCTGTCGGGTAAACTCTAGGGTGTAACCTGTCCTGACAGTGTCCAACACCCAGGAATCTGAAGTAATTTCCCCCCAAAAATCTGCAAAACCCAAAAGGCGAGCTCCTATACTTCCTGAGGAGCCTTCTAACAAGATGTCACGCCCTAGGGTCTTTTGAGGGCTTGGACTTGGGGCCCGAGAACCCAGCGCGCTGTTTGGCTGGGAAGCGTGGCTTGTTCCATCTAGATGGAAACCTGGTCCGATCTCTGGCCCTTCCATCGTGCCGAAAGGGACGAAAGGAGTGCACCTTAGCCTTTGGAACTTCCTTCTTCCCCGAAGGCAGCACCTTGCGTTTATCCTTGTCCTCCACCAGGACAGTCTCTAACGCCTGCCCAAACAGCTTAGTTCCCTGGAATGGCACGGCAGCCAATCTGGACTGGGAACCAGCATCAACTTCCCAGTTCCTTAACCAAATGCTGCGCCTTGCTGCCACACTGGCCGCCATAGCCCTAGCAGAGAACTGTAATGTATCCAATGAAGCATCCGCCGAAAAAGCGGAGGCCAATGCGATTTTTCTAAGTGAACTCTTGGCTGTGCTATAAAGCTCTGGCTCTGTCCTAGCCAAGTCCTCAGCCCATTGAAAAGCCGCCCTTGCCATAATCGAGTTGGCTGACGCTGCTCTAAATGCAAGGGAAGAGGCCAAAAAATCCCTTCTCAGCGCCGCCTCAACACGCTTATCCACCGGGTCCTTCGGCCCCCCATCCCCCTCAGCAGGGATGACAGCCAAGGAGGATAGTGCCGCAATAGGAGAATCTACCACCGGAACCTGTAATGAGGTCAAAACTTGCTCCGGAAGGGAATAAAATTTGTTAACTAATCTCCTGCTGTGCTTGGCTATAGTAGGAGATTTCCATTCATCCTCCAAGACCCTTTGGAATGAGGCAGGAAAAGGCACGGTAGAAGGCTTACTCGGCCCCTGGGGAAACAGACTCTGGGAGGTAGAGGGCTTTGGTTCATCACAGACACTCTCCAGGTTCACAGCCTTGGTAGCCTTAGACAGCATTCTGGTGAAAAATTCAGCCGGGAAGAGGCGATCCCTGTGCTGTGCCTCATCCCCGTCATCCCCCTCTCCCGACAGCTCTCCCTCCTCCCGGTCTGAGCTGGAGTCATCAAAATAAGTAGAGACTGAGGAATCACTAGAAGAATAGTCCCTCCTACGTCTCCTCCTACGCCCATGCCTGGGTCTAGAGCTCTTAGAAAGCTTGCCCTTCCTCTGTTTCTTGCGTTTCTTGACAGCTCTCTCTGCATCAGTGACCGAGAGCTCATCCGTGCTGGAGGAAGCGCCGCGCTTATAACGCCTACCAGGCTTCTCTCTGGCCTGCTTGACGTGAGCCTTACCGGCCCCCACCAACCCCTGTTCCCTCATGACCTCTCTCATAGCCTCCCGAACCATCTGATTAATGGAAGTCTGGGAAACCTCCTGGGAAATCGGGTTGTTAGCGCGCTGGGTGGTTGGCCTTTCCCCTCCCTCAGCCTGAGGAGAAATTGCCCCCCCTTCGCTGCGATCGTCCGCCATCTTGAACTAGGCCTACAGGCACAAAAAGGCGGGAAAAACTCAGGGCTCAGAAAATGAGAAGAAAGGAGCGATCTCACCCCACTGGACGCTCCTGCTCGTCTCCGGACAGCAGCCTCAGACCTCCGTGGCAGCCGCAGTTCTCCGCGCGCTTCTCCCAGCCACGGAGACGTTCCGGGCCTCAGCCGCACAGAACGGGTCGTTTGAAAAGCGCGCGCGGCGACGGCTCCAGCTAGCCACTCCTCCGCGCTGCCCAGCCGCCCGGTTCACGTTCTCTCACAATCGGGCTTGCAACTGATCGCGGCGACGGTTCCTAGGGGACCGCTCCTCCGCGATCGCTGCTAGGCCTCCCGGCCTTTTTCTGCGGGCGCAGAAGCCTTGATTAGACTCCTCCCCCGCAACGCTCGTCTCCCCTCAGCGCGCGGCGAGAGCAAACGCACGCGGGCTTCTGCCTCGTCGCGAAGCCCCACTGCCGCCGCTGCAAACCTCCTCAAACTTCCAGGAAGGGATATAGAGGGAAGGAAAATCCAGGAGAAGGTAGGGAAGACGACAGGAATGATGAGGAAAAGGAAAAGAAAAATACTCCAATAGATCTGTCTAGAGCTCAGCCGAGCTCAGAATCACGACCTAGCCCTACGGAAGACAGGGCCGGACTGGAAGAGTGGGAAGCCCTCCCACCTAGGAGGAGTCAAGATCTGTCAATCCGACCCTGTCTTCCGGTGTGAGGGCAAACCCATCTGTGCAGAGTGCCCCCCCTTTCCTCATTCCAGAGAATAATGTGATTGCATAAAAATGGTATGATGCAGGTCTGATGCAGGTAATATACACATAATGATACTGGTCTGATATTTAACCCCTGCTGGCAACATGGGACTCACTAAGGCTGCAATGCATACTTACTTGGGATTTCCATACTTACAATAATGGGATTTCCTTTTGAGTAGAAATGGCTAGGACTGGGCTGTTAGTATTTACATGATAAATCTCTTACCTCTCTTTCTCCCACTCCCCTTCCCTTTTTCCTGCAGTCTCTGTTTTATTTACTGTACTTGTGTCCACAACAAGGCACTTAACTGATTTGATGTGTTAGAGGGCAGTTGTCCATAATTTTATACATTTGGCTAACGTGTGTTTCTCACTTTCATTATCTACTAGACACTTCATGAAGTTATGCTTGAGTTGCCTGAATAGGAAACAGATCATTCATTCATTCATTCATTCATTCATTCATTCATTCATTCATTCATTCATTCA
>JAJKFI010000035.1:232606-297672 GCA_029204185.1 Lerista edwardsae | reverse complement strand
TCATTCATTCATTCATTCATTCATTCATTCATTCATTCATTCATTCAAAGAATGTATACTCCGCCTTTCCCATGCAGAAGCAAATGCCCAAAGCGGCTTACACAGCAGGCTAAGATAAACCACCATTTTTTACAAATATACAGTTTTCTGTGGTTCACCGAATCCTCAGTTCCAGATGTAGCCTTCACAATGTGCTTCTCTCCTCTGGCTGTGTGCCATCGAGCTTCTTCAGGCAATTGTAAGTAAGTCTGGACAGGTCCTCAGAGTCTTACTCTGTTCTTTTGCCATTCTTTTCTTTTTCATAATAACCCTCATTGGTACATGCACGTTATATACTGTGCAGTACATTTACTAATACAAATAGAAAAAAGATGACCAAAAAGAATGAATTTCAGTACTTTTCAAGGAGTGGGCTGGTCATTCACAGTGTTGTTGTGAGGATCTAATATGAAGTCCCGTCAGTTGTAAGCCACTCTGGGCTTACTGAAGCAAGTACAGGATAGAAATAACAGACGAAGAAAGAAGCTCTTTTCTGAAACAAAGACAAAACAATTCCACCACTATTTGAAACCAATGTACTGTACTAGAACATCCTCCAAGTTCCATTTCCTGGCTCTGTTCTAAATGTGCATTAAGGACACAACTGGGTAAAGGTGAGCTTTAGGGCTGTTGACATCTTAATTAGCATTGCATAACTAATTGGTTTGCTATCTTGTTATTAATTAACATAGTCCTGAATTTCAGAAAGTAATTGCATCTCTCTGGCCTGCCAGGGTTAACTCTTCCTGGGTCAGAGAAGGGTCTGGATTTCCCCACAGGGGTTGTCATTGGCCATTTGCTACTTGTATTCTTGGCTGATGAATGCAAGGAATGGAAATAAAAAGGAGTTTTATCAACCAACTCTATTGCAAGATAATGTGCAAGACAATTGTATTTGTATTATAGAATAAGAAAAAGGGAAATAGGTCTCTAATTCAACCATTAACAGTGTCTTTTCATTCAAACTAAGACCAAATTCCTATTTGTGCAGGCCTTAATGGAAGAGAAATGTTACAATTCTTAAGCATCTTCGCATGAAATAAATATTCATCATACTGGAACAATAGCTGAATTGAATTAGAAGGAGAAAATGTATTTGAACACAGATTCTTCCTTTAATAATGAAGAACCGGAACAGCCTTTGAATTCCCTGGGCACTGCTCATTCACATACATACTTGTCTTTTCCTACCGAATCCTATCTAACTCCCCAAATGCCAACACAGCTGCATCACTGAGGTTTCCTTGAGGTAAGTGAACATTTGCTCCATTTTCCCAAGGAAAAGCCTGCCCTGCCCTGCCCTGCCCTGCCCTGCCCTGCCCTGATGGGTCTACTCAGATCTGCAGCAGCAACTTTACTGGTACAAGTCCAAAAAGACTCAGGTCAGTGAATGAAGGCCAGGAAGAGGCATAGGATATAGGTGGCACTGTTGCCCGCCAGTATGACCTTATTCCCAGCCTTAATCTTTTCCCCTCGTAGCCCAGGTCTCTGCCCTGTTCTGTCCCCTTTGCTCTCTATTCCTCCAGCGGAAGTGCCAGGATCCAAGTAGAAGTACTTGGATCTGAGCATGCATTGTGCAACATTGTTGCACTTGCTGACGCTGTGGGTGAGTGCAATGAGGCCTACATCCACCAGCACAAGGTGAGTCAGTGGGGGGGGGGGGGTTTGGGGGGAGGCGGTTGTGGGAGGATCAGGGGCATTTCTGGGTGAGGAGGAGGGAGGAACCGGGGCAGGGAGGAGGTGGGAGGGATAGATCTGGTGACAATGGTGCATACTGGATCTTACTCCTTCCATTTCAAACTCCCTGCCCCTTTCCTCTTCTTGGACTTATACCATCAAAATAGGTGACATATGTGACTTATTGGTGCTTGGGTAGTCTACCAGGTGATACATAGAAAATATTTGTACTTGCCTCCTACAGGCTGTCTGATTGCTCCCACCACCACCAGAGGATGCAGCATGTGCCTTTTTGACACATTTGCATTTGGGGGGGGGGGAATTTGGATAGGACTGGAATCAGATAGATAGATACCTTTATTGGCATAACAAACACTGGAATCTTCATTGGGTTAAGGTGTGTCCTTCCAGGCAGACACAAGGCTGGATTACACCCTAATTGGAAAAATTCCTGAGAGACAACAGGCAAGGCTGCATCCAGGCTTAGGTCATTGATGGGAGAGGCATTTTGGCAAAGGAATCTGAAGATTGTACAGGTGGCCTGGCCACTGGATAGCTAGAACTAACTTAGAATGCAGTAGGACTTGTGCTTACACCACTGTTCTGTCAGGATGGGGCACCGAAATTTGCAAGACGTTGAGGGAAAAGAGATACACAGATGCAGTGCAGTGCAATAGCTTTCCTTCTTCTTAATGGCCTTTAATTAGTGTGATATCTCCTAAGAGTTCAGCATTACATCACCCAGAGCAAAGTCCTCCCAACCAAGATTGCCAGCTAAAAACCAAAATGGAGTTAGGAGACTGCACACATGTAGGGGAAAAGAGGACATTTATAACAACACCCAGCAGACATCCTGGTCGTGCCAAATCTTAAATCTGCAGTTTATTCTATATATTTCTAAAAGGCTGGCCGACCAAATGGCTCACTGACCTATTTTGTTTTGCTTTTAAAACACATTTCTGGCACTTCGATCAATCACTCAATCACTCACTCACTCACTCACTCACTCACTCAATCACTCAATCAATCAATCAATCAATCAATCAATCAATCAATCAATCAATCAATCAGACCTTTATGACAGACAAACATACAAAGCGAGGGTGAATAAGAAGAAAGACCAATAACATAATAAAAAGTCTTACTGACATCAGACCCAACAACATTAAAATAGCTGTCCCTGGAACAACTGTTAAGAGCACCAACAGGAAAGAAGACTACATCCCTCTCTATTACCAATAATTTAAAGATTACAATGCTTTCAAACTCCTAATTTTAAGATCTCCTCCCATGGAGAATATATTTATTTTGTGCCAGTGCTGGATCAATTGTGTGCCATTAGAATAAGAGGGATAGCAATATTAGCTAATATTAGAACTCTATCTCTTAAGGCTACCTTGCAGATTATTGGGGGGGGGGTGACACAGGGAGTCACTTAAACCCAGCCAGGGAGACTTGTTCTAAAGTCCAAGATTCCTGTAAAGAAGAATATCATAATCTCTGGTATTTAACAAATTATTATTATTATTATTATTATTATTATTATTATTATTTTGATTTTGATTTTGATTTCTCATCATTGCATTTCTCTTTCCATCCATGAATATTCCATAATAGAATTTTCAGTGAAAAGTTGGTCCTAGAGTTTGGGGGAATATTGTAATGTCACTCCTCTTTGTGAGGTTCCTCCAATCTGAACTCATCATATGAGATGCATCCATTTAAGGAGAGTCCCGAGGCTGATCTAGTCTTAATGGATGTATCAGCATTGGTCAAGGCCACTCCATTATTGCTGTCTGTTGAATGATGTGGGGTCTACACTTCTGGTGTACTCCTTTTTGGGTTTGATTGTGTTTGCATTAAGGCTGGAAGCATCAGGGGATCCTTGGAAGCAAGGGAATTAAACTGGAGACCCATAGTTCCTATTGGTGCCAATGACTTTCTGGCACTTATGGTTATTCTAGAAACTTGGGTAGCTCTATTGTGTACACAGAACTGCCCCAGCATTTTACAGAAGCCTGGAAATCCATCTGTGTATTCGGCTGAGTATTGCTGGCACATAAAGGGGTTTGTGTGTGTGTGTGTGTGTGTGTGTGAGAGAGAGAGAGAGAGAGAGAGAGAGAGGTATATGAACAGCTGTTCTCATATATCCGTTTTTGATATTTAATTCCCTGTGTACAAAGCTTAGTTCTTAGCAATCATAATAGGTAATGTTGCAGGCAGAAATGTTGATTTGCCTGTCAGTCTGAGTTATACTGCGTTATATGACTATGTTACTTCCCTTCCATATTACCATTAATTTGATAAAGGCTGGTATAAAGAAGATGAACTTCAGAGATGCCTTTGATCTGAACATCCTAATGAGTACAGAGCTGCAGGCACTACTAGATTTATGGTGTGTCTTCGGATCTAACAACATTGCTGACTTAAATCTCTGAAGATGATGATAAAGGCACGTGTGGGCATAAACACACGCACAATCTGGTTTTTGGAAGATCAAAGTATTTTGTACTGTTTTTTGCAAGAGATATGGATCCTGGGAAATTTGTAGTAAGGTAACATATGAATTTCCTCTTTCCTGAGAAATTTAGTCATAGGTGTCTATATTGTGTTCTTTGACTATCATTGAACAGATTATGTTTTTATAAAATTGTGTATTTATTGTAGTGCTGTGATATTACATAGCTACCATATATCAATTTTGAAAAAGAAAAAAAAACTGCAAGGTTGTCACTTCCCAACATAAACATTTCTTGCCAAAACTGGAGCTTTATTTCTAGGTTTTGTTTTCTTCACTGGCCTACACTGCATACTATGCAGGTTTGGCAGCCGCTAGAACTCACCTCAGGGCAAGTCTCAGCCAGGCCAATGGGGCTCCTCAGATCTGTGCTAGCGAAATCACTGGCGCAAATCTGAACAGCCCATATCTGGCCCAATCAGCCCAGGGATGGGGGTTAGGATGCAGCCTAGGCTGGCTAGGCCGCCCCCACCCACCTTCCTGGGCAGCCCCGCCCATGAGACCACCCTGTCTCCACTCTTGCTCCACCCCGTTCCACCTCCCTTCTGCCTTCCTCCCACCCTCCCCAAGCCCCCGTGCCAGTGGAACTCAGCTGGCACAGGGACGGCTTACTCAGACTCTGCATCATTGTCCCGGGGCTGGTGCTGCTCCCTGCACCGGCCTAGTGCCTTCGTCTACAGCGTATGTGACTTAACAGCAGTCCAAGGGCAGTATTGGATTGTGCCTTCAGTCAAGTTGCCACATCCTATCTCTGCATGGAAATCCCTAAATAAAAGCCCTTGTGGGATGGTTGGGTGTGGAGCTTCAAGATCACATGTGGGAGATTCTTCACATCCCAGTGGGTCTCAAATGAGGCAGCTGGAGAAAATAAAACACCACTTACAACAGACAAATGCAATGCCATACATCCAATTTAACAGATGCTTGCTTGCTTGCTTGCTTGCTTGCTTGCTTGCTTACTTATATCCCGCCTTTCGGGCCCTCAAGGCAGCTACCACAATCAAGCATCAATACAATTTGAATAAACAAAACAGTAAAACACAATACACTGAATAGGATCACGATTAAAATTTCATTACAAGTGCCAGCCGCCCAGTGTAAGCAATTAACAGTTTCCTTGGATAAAAAAAGTCTTGAGTCCTTGTCAAAAAGACTCAAAAGAGGGAGCTCAATTCCAGAGGGAGGGAGTTCCACAGGCAGAAGCTACCACAGAGAAGGCCCTATTTCTAGCCTCCATCCTCCTCACCTCTACTGGTGGAAGAACAGTTAGAATGGCCCCCTCTGATGACCTAAGAGGACTAGAAGTTTTATGTGCGCAACCAGCATTGTAAATACGTAGTTTGCCCTCCTCCAACAATTTTTTTACCCTGTTTTAATTTATATTTTATTTTTATTGCTTATTTTATTTATTATTCTTAGGTACTGTAATTTTTTCCCCTCCAATACTTATAAGCCACCTTGGGTATCTGCCTTGTACTGTACCTTCTGTATTGTAATAAATAAATAACGGAAGAAGACGTGAAAGAATACACATGAAGCTGCCATCTTCCGTTAGTTTTGCCAGGCGTATAGAGAGGGAGACTGTTCACCTGTTAATTGAGCCTGTTTCTTTCTCAAAGTCTACTCAAGAGTCCACATGCAGGCAGTAGAGAACCCTAGCCAGAAATGTATCATTTGGAACTGATTAGCTCCTCACAGGGAGAGAAAGAGATGCAGTCAACGTAAAGATATGTAGTAGAGTGATTTCTCTTTAGGTTTCTATTTTGGCTTTGGCTCTGTTCCCCTTTCTGCAGTGGTTCCCAGACTTTTTCGACTTGTGGCTCCTGGGCCATTGGCCCTGGTTCCCTATTAGGGCTACAGTCCTATAAATTATAAAGGGTGCCTGGTTTTGCAAGGATTCTGTGACTCCTCTGTCTGGTTTCCATGGCTCCCTGGGGAGCCACAGGTCACAGTTTGGGAACAACTGCATTATGAGGAAGGCTCATGTCTTTCTCTTGACCCTGTGGATTGGAGAATCCTGGGATCCTCCGGATTCATAGAGATGAACATACTTGGCTATAGTGAAGCAGACCGCGCCTCAAATCCTACAGATTTAACTATCTGCAACAGTCTGGGCCAATTTCTGAAAACATCTAAAGGAATTGGTATGAGTTTAGGGACAGGAGGAGTATTTATTCCAATTAATTTATTTTGCTCATATTTATATTATATATGCTCTCTTATATTATTATAAGAATATATAATATATAGAATTCTATTATACTTTTGTGTGTTTATTTTGTAATCCTGGGTAGAAACACATTATTAGTAAACTTTTATCCTGTTTTTAAAGAGAATCCCGACTACATGATGCTTTAATTTGGCTCTTTGGTAATTAAAGCACACCTATATATACTACCCTGAGATTAAAAATTAGAAACCTTCTGTACTGTAATTCCTTTAGTCTGGAGAACTCCTCAGTGATGGGAGTTCCATCATTTCCAAGTGATCTTTAACCCATAGTCTCATGGCTGTATTTATCCCAGGGAAGCAATCCTAAAAGGCAATGGGAGGCTGTCTCATATATATGCATTTAATTGATGATACCTTTTTTTCCCTTCTGGTGGCAAGGATTCTAATCTTGGTTTGCCATTGTGAGGGTGTTAGGATAGGGGGCAAAGAAAAATCCTACTTGTTAGAAATCTCAAGTGTGTAAACTTATCTGGATTGTCCCTCACCAGACATGATGGGCACATGCAGCTCATTGTGTTACACAGGTCAATTACTATACAGTTGTTGACTGGTAGCTTGTGTTCAGTTAGTTTATAAGAAACTAGCTGGTCCTTACCCGGTGTTGCCCGGGTATTTATTTATCCCAAGCTTCTATTAGACAGGAAAAAGAATGAATTCTATCTATAGTGTAAAATTGAAGTAATTTTATGTATAGGTAATTAAAAGTATAAGTACAGTATAGAAATTATAAAGTAAAAATCTTTTACAAATGCACTATAATATTAATGTAACTCAGAACGTGACTATAAACAACATTTTCAGTTTCACTTCCAGGAGCAAGAATAAATAAATTCTTGGGTGAACCCACCCTTGAGCAAGCAACATAAATTTGTCCGTGGGAGAAACATGGCGATCTCAAATCCACTCCACAGTACTTAATAGACTGCCCCTGTGACTTGTTGATGGTGATTGAGAATGCAAGTCTCACCGGAAATTGCAATCTCTTAAAGTGAAAAGGGAGATCCATCTGAATGAGTGGTATCTGTGGGATAAAAACTGTTCCGCCCTCTCCCTTTCCTGTTAAGATAGTTGCTGCAATTACAGTACCCAGCATCTTCTTGACACACAGCCTTGTGCCGTTGCAAAGTTTTGTCAGGTCAAGGTTCCGTAGTAAAATAATTGGAGACCCCACTGTAAGTAAAAGCCAATGTGGTGGCAATGCAGCCGGATCAAGTGAGTTTAGGAAGTCTGATGGGAAATTGACGACCTCATAGGCATCTACGACGGTATCACTAGCCTTGTATTCAGTGACTACGCCTGGTCACATGGCAAGTATTTGATTGGAGTCCAAGACCAGGGCATAATGATCTCTAAAAATTTCCAGAAGGTTCTACAGAGTTCTATTTGTTCTATTCGACTACACTTGGGCTTAAATGTCATTGGGACTGTCACCCATCAGCTTAGCTACCCCGAAAACAATTGATTTGACACTAACGTTGGTCATTTTGGACATTTCATTTTGTACCCCTTCTTACCCCCCATGCCGATGGGGGCCGAACGTGGACTAAACAGCATCAGGAGTGTCACTATTCATCTCAGCGACCCCAAAAACTATGGATTCGACACTAACATCAGTCGTTTTCAATTATTTATACATGTCACCCCCTTCCCACCCCCACCCCTAGGGGTGCTAGGGGTGTTTCACCCCCACAGTATTTGTAGAAGTGGGATGAGTTATGAAATCTGAAAACAAATGGGGTTCTCTATGCCACCATCAGCGTGCTGTGGATATTCTATTTCCAAGCACTGTGTCTTGCACCCCTTCTCACCCCCCCCATGCCAATGGGGGCTGAACTCGGACTTAAACGGCATCGGGAGCATCACCGTTCATCTCAGCGACCCCGAAAACTATGGATTCGACACTAATGTCGGCCGTTTTCGATTATCAGAGTTATGCTGGAACATACATACAAACATACACATACATGTTCATTTATATTGCAAATATATATATATTGCATTGTTTAAATTTCTATTTGTAAGCTGCTCTGAATTCCTAAAGATAGGGTGGTATACATTTTTATACCTTAATAAAGTTCTTAATTCATGAATTAAGAACTACACACTCCCTCATGGCCTTTTGGAGAGGCCTTAATTATACCTATTTCACCTGGCCTTTGGATGATGGTTGGCTGTCTGCCCTCTGGTATATTGTCATAGTTTGTTCACCACCCTCCAAACGACCTGATATGGAGAATTGGGTCTAGCGTCATGCTTGTACACTCTCTGTGTTCCCGTTAATGTTTAATATTGTTTTAAATGTGTTTTTCTAATTGTGGTTATATTGTATTTTGTTGCTTTCTGTAAGCTGCCTTGGGCGTTTGCATTGGCATGGGAAAGACAGGGTATCTTTAAATAAATAAACATACATACATACATACAGCCTACTCCTATGCAGGTGTACTCACAATAAAGTCCCTTCAATTGCTTTCAGTTTCTCATAATGTGGCTTCAGAAATTTGACATCCTACAAAACAACTGGATTTCTCCATACCTGGCAAAGGCTTTCCTTGCTGTAATGGCTATATGAGCTGCAATCTTCTTCTAGCCTTAGCTTAGGTTCAGACTAAGAAGTGCCAAAATCATATAGCATTTCCTGATTAAATGCCAGCCAAAAATATTGGAAATTTAATGAGAGTGACTCATCATTTACATATGTTTCCATCTTTGGGTGCTAAATTGTCAAAAGAATAATTGTTCTCATATTTCAGCTGCATCCAATTGGTAACAAGAAAATGAGGTGTTGCCTCTCTGTGTCTGTCAGTCTTGGGTTGTGTGTAAGAACTGAGAAAATCATAACACTAAGTTTAAACACATGAATGTGAATCTGACACAATCCCTCTGCCAATTCCAGAGGTTTCTGATTTAAAGTTCTCTGATTGTGGTTCACCTCCAGTACTAAGAGCTGTGTAATGCAATACAGATGTTGTAAGGGACTGACGGATGCAATTAATTTCCATGTCCCTGTTGAGGTAGAATATTGAAGTCTGGTGAATGTATTTGCCATGGTCCATCAAATTTAAGAGGTTAAAAAGGTAACTTGATCTTTGACCTTTCCCTGACAGGCCATCATAAATGCATCAGTCTATCTAATCAGACTATTACAGTTAAGTAGCCCCCAGACTTGTAGTCATGGATCAATTGTTAATTACGGTCTACTGGTTAAAGAAGATAAAATATTCAATTTGACATTTTAACCAAGGTCAACTAAAAAAAATCATACATTGGATCACAGTTTTGGAGGTGAGAATCATTCTAGCTTCCATGAGATAAATGGTCTATAAATGAAATAGATAGTGTACTATTTCCAATGTGAACCAGAATTAAGAAAATCTAAATTATTGACTTACTTCTGTGTTTTCTTCAGTGGAGCCAATAAAATGCATACCCTACCCAATCCTATTCAACATTCCATGTTGATGCAGCTGTACCAATGGGATTTGCGCTGCATTCTTTAGTAGGGGGGGGCAGTCACAGAGACCTCCTTAAGGGAATATTTGTTACCTCTGGCTGCACAGTGGCTGCATCAGTGCTGGAAAGGGTGTTAGAATTGGGCTGTGAGTTCTTCTTGCGCCCCTCTCTTCCCATCTAAGGCTTTGCTATGATACTTTAAAATCATCATCATTTCAGACTAAAACATGTCCAGATAGACAGGCCGTTTTGTAGATTGCTTTTCTCCTTTGGCTAGCATCTGAAGAACAACCAATCCTAACCTGCCCACCTGCTGATATTTACATGAACCAGGTGTAATGTAGAGGGGATGCTGAAATCCCTTGGCTTGCTTGGTAATGTTATCATGGCCAATATCTATAACAACTGGATTTGTCAGATTAGCACTTGGACGTGGTGGCGCAGCGGGTTAAACTGCTGCTGCTGGGCTTTCCAACCAGAAGGTTGGGAGTTCAAGACTGCGCAACGGAGTGAGCTCCCGTTGCTTGTCCCAGCTCCTGCCAACCTAGCAGTTCGAAAGCACCTAAATGCAAGTAGATAAATAGGGACCACTTTGGTGGGAAGGTAACGGTGTTCCGTGTGCAACGGCGTATAGTCATGCCCAGTGGTGTCATCCAAATGATTTAGAAACTGGTACTCACTTTTGATTGGCACTTGTCCAAATGCCAAACAAATAATGATTTAGGCCAGCTCAACTTCTAGAAACCGGTACTCGCGTAGTGGTGCGTAGTGGGTGCATGACATCACTGGTCATGCCGGCCACATAACCACGGAAGTTTGTCTTTGGACAAAACACCGGCTCTACAGGCTTTGAAATGGAGATGAGCACCGCCCCCTACAGTCGGTCACGACTACATCCATTTGGTCATGGGGAAACCTTTACCTTTACCTTTTACCCCATCAATACTGATACAGTAGGAGTGCTTCTAAAGAATTTTATTAGAAGCCTTACATTAACAGTGAATCAGCTTGCAAATGGTTAAAGGTAAGTAGTGAAGTATAATACACAATGTGAACATGATAGGAAATTATGTTTAGTTATATTCTTCAGGAGATTTGCTCCCCAGGGTGCTTTTCAGATGATGTTACTTCAGGGAACGATTGTGGTTGAGCTCAGCTCCTACCAAAACATCTGACCAGCAGTTTGCTTTAAAGAAGCTGTTTCTCCCCAGCATTATTTTTCCAATTGCCCTTTAAACTGCCTTTAACCACACAAAGTTCTCTTTTCTTAGAACGCCTCCTTGCTTCTCTCATCCCTTTCCTGGTTCATGGGCATGTAACTTCAATGCTGTTCTACTGACCCCTGCACCATAGTGGACAGTGCGGAACAAACCAGATTTATCTGCCTCCAAAGCCTTCCATCCCGCTATAGGTTCAGCTGGTTTGCTGAAGTCAGGACAAAGTAAGGCATCCTTCACAGCGGCCCTTCCCCTGCAACGCAACTGTTCCATTCCTCCACCAGTCCCCCCCCAAAAAAAAAATACACTCGACCTCGGTCCACTGGACATTCCAGCTCACTTGACAGGCAAAGGGTAGGGCAGGTTGGGGTGTCCAGGTGGCCATAAAACATCCAACTAGATTGATCAAGGACCTTATCAAACCTAGGTTGCTTAAGGTCAAACCCAGAAATACTCCATTATTTTATTTGGATTATTTGGAGTTGAATCTGTATGTGGTTAGGGCCACTCACCTTACTGGTTTGGAGAGAGGTAGAAGTGTTCTTTGCAGCATCGTACTTTCCTTTCACTGAAAGCTCAAATACTTTGGCCACCTCATGAGAAGAGAAGACTCTTTAGAAAAGACCCTCATGCTGGGAAAGATTGAAGGCAAAAGGAGAAGGGGGCAGCAGAGGATGAGATGGTTAGATAGTGTCACCGAAGCGATGAACATGAAATTGGGTGAACTCCGGAATCTAGTGGAGGACAGGGAGGCCTGGTGTGCTGTGGTCCATGGGGTCGCGAAGAGTCGGACACGACTTAGCGACTGAACAACAACAACATCTAAGAACTTGCAGCACACAAGCCATTTTGTACATTTGCTTCTTCTTATTCTTCCTCTCTGGGCTATCCTACCCACCATTGTTTTTATTTTTAATAAACTTGGTTTCTATTTTAACTCTTTGCCTGACTGTTTGAATTTAGAGCACAATCCTAAACTGGAGTTAGGCTGGCATAGTTCATGCTGGCCTAACTCAGTTTAGGATTGCGCCCTTAGTCAGCGCTTTGCTTCAGTCCTCCTGGTTCATTGTCCACTAATGAGTAGCTTTTTGGGCATCTTCCATGTTAAATGTCACATGATCCTAGCATGGTGGGGAGATTTCAGGAAGAGTGAAGAATGAAAGGATAAACAAAATTAAAACATGACAACTGTTTTAATATGCATTTTATTGAAATGTTTTTGAATTTTTTTTAAAAAAAATTTCAGGATCTAAGTTGTACAATTGGAGATTGTACAATTGTTGTAAGATTTCATCCATTTACAAAAGTGGGTTTCAGGTCCTCCACATCTGACATTAGCTTAAGGGGACTAGTTCTCTAGTAGCTCTTCTTACCCTAGTTTGTGGCCTCCTGCCTTTAATAAAAGAGCCTAGAATATATGAAAAGCTCTTACAGCTTTGACAGTTGTATTGCGTATCCCATTTCCCCTCCTTGAAGGGAAACCACAAAAAGGTATTCAAATCTGCTTTCTACAAGCAGTATCCATAGACACTTTGAGGAAAGCATGGGAACCTGATGAAACAAGCCTGTCAGCTTAAGCTCCAGATATTTCCTTGCAGTTAATCAAATATTTTAGTACATGAGCTCTTCAGTTCTACACAATGGTAATTTCCAAAGGGTGTTTTGAAAGATATAGACATCGAAAGTATAAAGGAAACATCCTTCTTGAATGATTGACTGCTGCCTCTGGAGCCAGAAGGAAAATATGAAAATATACAGTAAAATGAAAAACAAAAACCAAGAGTCTTGTGATAGTGTCACCTTAAAGATTTGCAAAATATACTGGGGTGTAAGATTTTAGCAAAATATACTGGGGTGTAAGATATTTGTTAGTTTTGAGAATGGTGAAAGACCCTTTTTGGTTTTTCCTGAAACACAGCTTGCTCTTTGGAATTTGTTACACTCAATGAATGGATTTGATAGCAGAAGGGGCAAGTTTCCACCAGACACAGCCAAGCAGATTTCTTTTAGGAGTATTTGAATCCTGGCCTGAGCAAGATAATCCCACCCAGCAGCTATCACATAATCAGTCCTCCTCCCCAAACAACTCAAGGAAAAATACACTTCCTTCTTTCTCCCCTGCTAACAACTCAGGCCAATGAACAGCATCTTTGCCTACCTAGTGATTCCTAAGGCATTCCCTCAAACTCTGTTACAAAGCATGTTTGAGATAATCATCCTGTTTTTACGGATTCTAATGGATATTTTTACTGTTTAATCTGAGATTACCGGTGTTGTCATATTTTAAACCACCTGGTTTGAGGGTGGAACAATCCAACTGTTTTGTGGATGGCCAAATTCTGTATTGAAGTTCCCCCTAATCCAGTATTGCAGAAAAGGCTCCTGGGTATAGAGTATGTGCACTCAGGTGGTATAGGGTCATGAATTGATGAGACAACTGATGAATGATTATCCCTCCTGAAACACCCTATCGAAAGGTAGACAGGCACATTTATATAAAATAAACATGGGGACTGCAAGATTATTTTCTGTACAAGTGGAACTGAGCAAAATTCTTCCCTCTTTATTAAAATTTGATGAAGGCCCATAGAAATCAGATAAACGTGCTTTGAGGACTGGCCAGCCTAGTGGGCAGTGCTATCCTACCCACCCCTGAAACCAGTGCAAGTCCCATCTGCTAGCTTTCAAGTGTCATGCTGAAGTGTCAGCTCACAAGTAAAGCACCAAGTCCTAACCCCCAGGTGAATGGTAAAGTAGATTGGTGAATATACCATAGTTGGATGAGTACTGAATAGCAAAAAGATGGGTAGACTAATAATCTGCACAACATTTTATTCGTTAATCTCATGTGCATCTCATCCTTCCCATAAGGAGCTAATGATGCCATTTTGGGATTGTCCCATTATATCTGCATAATAGCTTTAGGGGGGGTAGGTGTGGACTGATAGATCAGGACTTGCCCATGGCCTTGGAATGCGTTCCATAGGTGAGCAGAGATTTGAACCCCAGTCTTCCTGACTCACTAAATTAGTCTAACTACTGCACTGTCCTAGTTACAGAACTAGTTTTGAAGGAACTGTAAATGGGATTCTCAATATAACACAAAACACTACACAAAGTATTGCTTTTGATGATATGTGCACAGAGAGGGGGAGGGGGGGAGGGAGGGAGAGGAGGGAATGTTTTTGCCTGTGAGTTCCACACATCCTAGCAAGGTGGGATGAAGTTGGTTTGTATTCCATCAGCCATGTTGTGAAATGCATTTTACTGGCAGATAGATTGTGTTGTTGTTTTAGTTAATGACTGGGGTCTGGCATATGTTGCTGCAGCATGATCACATCAACTTCTAAGGTATCTGACAGCCCTCTAAGAGTAGATGAAGTTTCTGAATGGCAGTCCAAAATTCCCATATGATGTCACTTAGCAGCTACTGTAATGGATTATGACATCACAGTATATGGTATCACTTTGTTTTAAGATGAAAAAAGCCTTTCTGTTATGGTTAAACAATGCTTTCAAAACTATAGCTTGCTTCAAAGCAGAATAACTGTGCATGGGATTTTTTCTCGATTTGATGATGAGAAGGGAAATGTTGGTGAAATGGCCCTTCAATTTAGAAAGGAAGGAAAACCAGAATGATGAGTCACAAAGGGACCATACCTCTAGGCACAGTCTCAGCATGGAACTACACATGATAGGAAACACAAGGTTACCATAAACAATGGCAGCCCTATGTTGAATTTTTCCTGCTTTCTGCCACATGCTCTCACATCATTCTGTTTAGTAGTAGTAGTAGTAGTATAGATCCTTTATTGGCATAAGACAGGCATAACATAGAACAGAAACAAACAAAAGAATAAAAGCAAACCACACGTATTAAATCATCCAGGGAATAATTAAGCTTTTTGAATGTGCAAATCAGTTAACTTATGCAAGAAGGTTGCCACCCTTTCAGTTATTTCAACCAAAGAGTCCAATAAGAGATAGCATAATTTAGCCACATCAGAAAGCCCCTATCTTGTTCTCAATATGGGGACCAGGAAACTATGGCGGATCTCAACATAGAAAGGGCAGTAGAGAAGAGAATGGGCGATTGTCTCGATATGCCCCTGTCCACAAGGGCAGCATCTATCTGCATGGGGAATTTCCCATAAAGGACAGCAAAAGGCAGGGTATCAAATCTGGCTAGAGAAAAAGCTCTCCATTTCTGATGGCAGTGCAGCAAGTAAAAATATGGAGTGACTTGTCCATAGACTACTGGGATCTTCAAGCTTAGGGGAGAGCAGGCTCTGTTCACTGCACTAAAAAGATTTTGCCTTTCAATGTCTAAGAGTCTGCGTTTAACACACTGAAATGCCTCTCGGTAAGGGAGTGCACCTAGGGTCTCCAGAGAGAGCCCACGGGATTTGATTTTTTTGTCCAGGATATCTATCACATCTATAGAAGATGACTGATTAAATTTGAGAAGCATCTGGTAGAGTAAACTACATGGATCATGAAGCCATATGCAGGTAGAATATCTAATTATACTGGGCAAGCATAATGTCTCTATGTGTGGTGCTCAAATATTATTATGATCTTTTGGTAAAGAAACTTTGAGATGTTTCATTCCATACTCCTTAAATGAAACTACAGGTAGATTTTTACCGTGGGAAAATAAGTACATTAATGCCATATACACTGACAAAAGAATGAAACACTGACAGATGCTACAAGCTCCTAATCAGACACGCCCTTCACAAGTTTCAAGTTATTTTGTGGTTATTAATACATCACCTGTTTTATTTAAGTGGACTTCATACCATTAACATTGTTTTCATCAATATGCAATGTATATATGTTTAAGAGCAAACAGAAAAAAAATTGGAGACTTGCTGGAATTCAAATTCAAAATAAGCACAGCTTCAGTGAAACAAGAGATAGTGAGAACAGATTCAAAATCAGGGAAAAGGAAGATGTCATAATATTTGTACAGATTCATGAAGGATGCAAATATAAGTGCCTATTTGCCAGAGTGTAGCAAGAAGGTGGTAGAAGCTAATGTGATCTAAGGCCCAGGCTAAACATGCATGGGAAAACATATCCATGAGTTATATCTGTGGGTTTCAACTCAAATGGAAATTGCAACCGCATGTTCACTGTAATCCTGGGCTTTCCTTTAAGCAAAAGCTGTGCTAGTCCCTCCTCCAGTGCTGCGAGTGATGCTTTGGCAAACTTCCTGTGTCTGCATGTATCCTGGTAGCTGAAAAGGGTGGGAGCTTCCATTTAAGGGATTTGCCTCCCCTGATTCTGCCCCGCTCCTGGACCCAATCTGCCACCATTCAGCCCTCCCCCATCAAATGCCTCTCTCTTCCTTCCCACCACCCTTCACGTGCCTCTCCACCACCTGGCACAGCTTTATCTGGCCAAATGCCTGGATGTCACTTGGGTAAATACCTGGATGCAGTGTTAGTGGGGCGGCAAAGGTGTCCCCGCTGGTGTTTTGTTTTTTGTTTGTTTTATTTATATACCACCTTTCTTAGGTCACCAGATTTCTCTAATGACTATAACTCAAGGCGGTTTACATAGGCAGACTTTATTCAGAAACCCGAAAGTTTTTACAATTTTTACTCCTTTTCGGGTGCTGCAAATTTACGGCACGTTTGTGACACTTTTGGTCAGCACAGCAGGTGCTGTGCCAGCTGAGAGCAGAGTTAGGATTCTGTTCATACAGTGACATTCCTACAGGGGGGACACACAAAGTTTTGCAGGAGCCTGAGCTCCTGTATAAAGCAGTCCCACCCCCTCGCCTTCAGAGCCATTCGTGGTTCAGGGAGCTGGCTCAGAGGCTTTGCTCTCTGAGCCACGAATGGCTGTGAAGGCAAGGGAGAGGGGCCACTTAACCCAGGAACTCAGGCTCTTACAATACTTAGTATTTTCCACCCCTTCTAGGAATGCCACTGCACGCTTAGTTCAGAAATGCCTATAGCTCCTATAATATAGACCAGCATGATCGTCTCCAAATTGCTGATCTCCAATGAGTTCATGGCTAAAGTAACATTTGGATCAGGGAACTGCTAGCTCATAATGTTAGCCACTACAAATTTTTTAGCACAGAAAAAGTAGTACAGTATAGAAAGTGATAAATAAATATCAATTGAAGATATTCTTAGGTAGCTGGTTTTATGGAGTGTTGTAGCATCAACAAATTCTGTACTGTTAATGAAATTTTCTTTCTCATTTCTTTCAGGCCCCCCTGTAAGTACCAAAGTTTGTGTCTATGTGTGAAGATTGCATCTAATGGTAAGGTGACTGCCCATCATCACGGATGAGGGAGGGAGCAGTTCTGATACACTGGAATATTATCAGTAGATAGAAACCATTGCTCACAGACTACACATTATCTGCTCCTTGCTCTTCCAGATGTTATTCAGTACAAGTTCGTTCTGTTGTGAGAAGAGCAGAAACAAATGGAGGCACTCCCAAGTTTAGCTAGGCACTGTTTATCACAGAGCTTTCTGAAAGGTCCAGGGCAAAAACTTAAACTGGTGCAATCAAAATGAAAAGTATTTAACTCATCTCATTGTTGTCTCATTGTGATCACCCTTGCAGCCTTTAGATGATGGGCAGCCCAATCCTAAGCTGTGCTGGAGCAGGCAGGCTGGCAGGCATGCACTGTATCCAAAGCCTGATGACTTTGCAAAGCCTGAGGAGCCTCCCCAATGGCTTCCTTGGATCTACGCCTGTGAAAGCGCCCGTGGATCTGTGTGGCCTAAATTGGGGCCTAATGGCCACATCACAACCTCACCCCTCCCTGGGCCGGCCTGCCCACCCCCCCCCAGTAACACCTCCTCCCCACCTTCCCTCCTCCCAGAAACCTCCCCTATGCCGAGTTCGGCTGGCGCATGGGAGGCTCCCTGTTGGGTTCACTCATCTGATTCCCTATACATGCTGGGTTGTTCTCTAGTCCCAAGAATGATAGAGTTGAACACAGAATTTTTATGACAAGGTGGATTTGCCTTGAGACAGGATGTGAACAATTCAGTCACTATATGAAACATCAAGAGGAAATCAGGGAAAGAGTAATTTTACCTGGACCCTTCTTAAACAAAGCCTGGAATTAATTGCATGCAATTTTCATGGAGAATGCCAACTGTTTCAAATTAACTGTGTGTGGTTTGTGTACGTGGTAGCAGCATCAAACAATGAGCATAATGGATTCACATTAAGCCAAAGATTTTGTGTTTATGTTGACAGTTGAAATTTTTCTTTTGTACACTGGTACACATGGGATGTCTTGTTTTCTTGGCTGGTGGCGTAGCCTAGTCATTGGTCTTCCTACTTTGAAGTCAGCATAATGGGTACATGCACTTATTTTCTTGACAAGAGAACAAATAGATATTTATTTATTTATTTATTTATTTATTTTAAGGATTTTTACCCTGCCTTTCTGCCTAAAAAGGCATTAAGGTGGCATTACAAAAACAATTAAAAACAGAATAACAACATAATTTAAAAACAATAATTAAAAACAATATAAAAATACAATATACAATACAACGATTATCCCATGGATCAGGTACAGAAAATAAAAGAATACAAAGACCAGCCAGCCTGTCAGCAACTAAAAGCCTGTTTAAACAAGAAGGTCTTCAGTCCCCGCCGAAATACCGCCAACGAGGGAGCATTTCTTAACTCTAAGATATATGCTTGAAATCTGTTTTATTTTATCCATCATTTATTAAGTTAAATTACATTAAATGTATTTGAATACCTATACCAGGTTTTTCAAAAAAATTCATATTCAGTTACAGTGCCCCACCTCTACACATAATTACTGGCTATTGGCCTGCAGTGTTCAACCACTATGTTATCTAGTTTTCAACCACTGTGCCACAACATACCGGTGTACCTCAAATGGGTTTCAGGTATGCCGTGGGGCCAGAAAAGATAGACAGCAGCTGAGTGGGAGAAGCCGCCACATTGGGCTTCATATGGCAGCACCAGTAAAAGAAGTGGCCAGCAAAGAGTCTGGAAGCCGCTGCTTTGCAGCTCATGATACAGCATGCTTAGAAGAAGTGGTTGGAAGCTGCCGCTTTAAAGCTCCTGCTGTCTAGCAAGAATGAGGCAGCTGTTGCCTGCCCCAGGTGCTGATTGGGCAACTGGAGAAGCCTGAAGGAGCTCCAGATGGGAGCCGTGTTGTGGGTGAAAGTGAGTGAGCCTTCTCACATTTTTAATACCCACTGCCACCTGCAGGGCTGGCCTTAAGCCAATGTGACCAATGTCATCACATTAGGCCCCATGTTTTTGGGGCCCCCGCACCAGTGCAAAGGTCAAATTGACTGCTGCTGCATCTGATATCTCTTTGGCTGTAAGTCGGTTGGGTGAACAGAGCAGCTTTATCTTGGGCCCTCCCACCTGCCCCTGCCTCCAAATGGCCCAAAATGGGCCTCCTGGAAGCACTTGGGGATGATGTCATCATGTCGCCACCAACTATTTCCAGGTGCCATGCTTTGTGCGCATCACCACAAACGCTCTCTTTGGTGAGTATGGAGCCCTGCAGGAATTCCCCACATTGGGCTCCACCACTCCTGGAGCTGGCGCTGGTCACCTTTTCATAAGGTCTTGGAGACAGTCATCATTTCCTTGATGTGTCTTACCCAGAAGATACCAGAGTGAAGACAGGAAGCAGCAGTTTCTGCTCCTTCCCTCCTTATTTGGCTTCCCATGTGCAATTGTAATGAAGGTAAATTAGAGTGGGAGCGCAATCCTAAACTGGAGTTAGGCCGGCATAAACTAAGCCAGCACAAGGGCCACCATAAAGCATGTTTGGACCACTCTTGGAGTCAGGGAGGATGGTACATGTCTGTGTGCTGGCCTCTCTGTATCTGAGAGTGGTCCAAACATACTTTATGGTGTCCCTTGTGCTGGGCAAACTTTGCTGGCTTAGTTTATGCCGGCCTAACTTAGAATGCAATCCTATGCACACTTTCCTGGGAGTAAGTCCCACTGAACACAATGATACTTACTTCTGAATAGATATGTATAGGATTGTGCTGTCAGTTTAGGATTGCACCCTGAGAACAGAAGCAGGAAATATTGCTCCTTGTCATCACTAGAGACAACACGTGTGCAAACACTTCTATTTATCAACTGTTTGCACCCCCAGGGTTACCAAAGAGCCTCCAAGCTTTGCAGTTACCAAACAGGATATCAAAATTAACGGAAGGATTTCAGCCAAACACTAGTAAATCTGACTGCTGATGTGTTTGACAGTTTTGTGTTCCAGTTTTTCACACAAGTTGTTTTCAGCACAGAGCTGCTAGAATATTGATACAATATAGACCCCAACATCCTCTATCATTGTGTCTGTGTGTGTTCTTTTACATTACGTGTTACCAGTTCTTTTTATTTTAAAAATATGTCATGCCTGAACAGGAATCAGGCTTGCAACAAACATACTTAGAACTGGTTGTTTTGAAAAGCAACACTATTTTTGAACATCTAACTGTTGTTTGTTCCATGACTTCTCTATTGCTAATGCAGTGTGTTTATTCACACCAAGGACCTCCCTATCTGTGAGTGAATCTGTGTGGATTTCTAATGCCAGTGAACCCCAACATAGAGAGGGCAGAAGGAACAAATAATGGTAATGTGACCATAGCCCATGTTTGTATCTGTGGATGATCCCCAGTCTTCTTCTAGGATACACAAAAGTGATTTGTGCCAAGTCAGATAGTCAGTTCATCTACTTCTGTATTGGCTACTTAGATTTGTGGCAGCTTGCCAGACTGTCAGTTTCAGTTTTGCCATCTCTGGTCATTCAACTGGATATCACAGGGACTGAAACTAGGACCTTTTAGGCACAAAGCCTGTTCCCAACCACCACTGAGTGGTGGCATTTGCCTTGGCCAAAATTCAACTTGCATATTCAGTATATTACTGCTTCTCTGTGCCAATCCAATTTCTCAGTTTTTTTAATGCCAATGTGTCCTTTGCTGTGTTTCTTTTTCAGGGACCTACAGGAAGACCTGGGCTTCCGGTAAATAGTTTGTTGTTGTTGTTTTCACTTTGTGTTTTGTTTTCTCTCTTGGCTTCCTTTCTTGTCAACTGCAGCCCAGAAAGCAGGCCTAAAGTGTTGGGCGGGGAAGCAGGTTGGTTACCCATTCTTAACAGATTTGCAAATACATTTCAGGGAGATGAGCCAAGTTGGGCCAGTGTAAGAGCAAAGGTCCTAGATACAGAATGATCCAAGTCTTTCTAACATTGGCAATCTCGTTTCCTTTAAAAAATATTTCATATGAACTCACTGAATTTTAGAGTACATTTTTTTTCGACAATACATTCATGGAGATTCTTCTGAAAGCCATCACTGAAATGAAAGAGGTAACTTAGGAAGGATCTAAGAAAGGGATTGAATTTAGGAAGCGTCTTCTTTTCTTGAAGTTGACAAGAATACTTCAAGAAACATGCAGTTTCCCATCATACTCAGGGCTGGTTTCCATGCAAGCACAGATGTGCTTATTTCCCTCTTGGAAGTACTGGCAGGCACAATTGAACATATATCATCATGTAGAAAAGATTCTTAGGTGCCATCTTAGCCCCAGGCTGGATATGGGACAGGCATGTTGGCCTGACTATTCCAGCCTGGGGCTCAGAGCTGCTGCCCTGCTACCCAGAGAAAGGGGATTATTCCCCTTCCCCTAGGTAGCACGCAACAGCCCAAATGGAGCTACTAGAAGCTTTGAATGGCTGAATCAGGACTGCCCAAGCTAGAGACGGCTCAAAGACACCCTCCCCTTCCTGGGGCCAGGCTGACCATGGCCCATTAGTTCCCTGCCTCCCTCTTCCCTGTTAAGCCTCCTGCTGCCCTCCCGGAGTACCTATGCCAGCCTAAGAAGGCCGGCCTTACCTTCAGGCCTCTGGGCCTGGGCAATGGGGCAGGAAGTCTGTGCACTGGCCTAACTTGTCTGGTTTGGATTGCTCTGCCCATTATACAGGAATACACAATTGAACATTTCTGCCCAAGTGGTACTTGGGTGTCAGTTCATTAGATTTTACAGTGACTTGAGTTAATTTATTCATTATAATTTCCTTGTGGCATATGATAAAACTCCTCCAACATAAGCATCAATTTTATAGCTTGGCTTTAGACCAAACTAAATGGCAGGAAAATGTAATAACGCAGAAGGATCATACCTCTAGGCCACATATAGACACTGGCATTGCAGCAAGCTCTCACTCACATTTATTACAGTTAAGAGTATAAGAAACTTTCTTTCTGAGGTCTACCCTGTAGTATGTGTAGCCTTGTGTTCTGAATTCCAATTGGAAGAACCTTGTTGTGAACCACACTTTTCAGTTACACAGGAGGAGTTTACCAACCCTATAAACCAAGCTCTCTTCAATTGGTGGTTTTGCAAAGGCCCTAATACATGTTCCACTAGCTGTGATGCAATTGTTGAATGACAACGTCAGCTACCTACCCTGACTGCCCGCCCTTCATTTTGTTCAGCATTTTGCATTTCATTTGCAGCAGATAATCTGTATGGTTTCACCCATAACACAACAGCAGTAAAAATAATGATAATAAATTAAATAGCTGACTAGTTGCTGCTCTTTAATTGTGCCAGCTGCAAGGGAATGTCAGTGAGGTGCTGCCTGAGGCATCTGGTGGGTTGCTGTGAGATACAGGAAGCTGAACTAGATGGGCCCTTGGCCTGATCCAGCAAGGCTTTTCTTATGTTCTTGTGTTTTCTTGTGTGTCTGAGATTTCATGACCGAAGAAGCTGGCACAACCCTTACTCTCCCCTGCAGAAGCTAGCTATGCCATTTGACACTGAAGGGCCTTAATTTTTTGACACCTCCCCATATACAACAAGATTATTTTCAGTAATAGTCATGGCATGAAATGAAGAATAATAATGACCAGAAAATAAACATAGTAACCATTTCTCCCAAAGCAGGGGATGAGCATCTGTGCCCTTCCCTGCTATTGCAGCCCCTCCACATAATACTCAGTGATATGCTGCCTCTGCATCTGGAGGTTCAATGTAGCATTTGTAGTTAATAACCACTAATACTTATAGTCCACCATGACCATTTAGAATCCACTTTAAAAGTCATCTAAGCAGGTGAACATCCAAGCCTCCTACCAGTGACATCACTGTCACTCATGGTATTACCCCCCCCCAACTTTATTTACCTATATAAACAGTACAGGTCAACCAACAAATTTGTAATCAACAAAAAATCAGTGGCTAACTTGATGACACACACACACCTAAATACGAGTTCTAATATTAGTTTTGCTAGATGGAAATGATAGCTGACTCATGCTATTGGTCCCATGCTGTATCATAACAACACCTCAGTGGCTCTTGGAACAGTCATCTTCTTGGTCAGTTTTGAGTTAAAGAAATCCACGTTTTGTTATATAAGGCAGTTCGGTTTTTTGTTTGTTTTTGTTATTTGGGTATAACTTTGGATAGAATACAGATAATTCAAGATGGTTTGTCTCCTAATTTTATCAGATCAGAGGCAGCTCATGAAACATTACCAGTGCCAGGTTTGAATCAGTGATGCTAATGTTCTACATGCTCATGGGACACTACTGGGCTGGCTATTCACTGGTGGCATGGTTGCACAGTGCTGCACAGTGCTGCATTAGCAACCATTGCCTTGGCTCCTTCCAACATTTTTTTGACAGCGGTACAGAGCTCCCCTCAGGCAGCGCAATCCTGCACTGCCCGTCGTGCCGACGCTACGACATAGCGTCAGTGCAATGCCTCTAGTGCTGACACAGGAGCACCGATTGGCAGCCCCACGTCGGCGCTAGAGCAGCAGGTCGGTGCAAGGAAGGCTCCGTGCAGAAGTGGTGCAGGGATTGGTGGGAGGGAGGGAGGCAGGGGTGGGACGTGGGTGGGCTTGGGAGGTGGCCGTTTGGCCACATCCTAAGCCCGTCCACGAGGCCGCACAGCTCCAATTCAGGCCATGCGGTCTCCTCGGATCTGTGCCCGCTCTTAGGCGCACGCTCCCTTTCCGCAGGAAGGCTCCAGCCTCCACCTACCTAGCGCTGGATATGGTGCTGGCCGGCCGGCTGTGCTATTCCAGCGCTGGGTAGGATTGTGCCCTCAGTCTCTGCTCAACAGTTATGGCCATTTACTGTTTTCTGCCCCACCTCACCAGTAGTTACTGCTGAAAAGGCTACTATACCCTTGACGTCCTTAAACGCTAGGGCAGTACCCACTTGCTCATCTGATTCCTAATTGGCATATGATCTGTGATTATATAGTGTAATCATTTTTATCCCATTTCTGTGTGCAACAAGAACTAGATAGGCTCATGAAACCTCTTCTTGAGTAAGCCAGACACCAATCGCTGTGTATCTCCCATTGAACAATCAGAGGATGCAATTCCTCTCATTCTTCAACTGGTGACAGTCTGAATTCTTCATTTCTCTCTAAGCTTCTTTATATGAATAGTCTTATTATCATAGATTAAAAACTAAACCCGTCATGGTGCCAGTCACTTTTTATGGGATTTGTAAACAAATACCTAACACTAATCTGTATGAAAACCAGTTATTAGTGAACATTCATAGACAAAATGAGTTACGAAGAGTATACCAGAGGGGCTTTATATTCTAGGACTGACACTTCCCCCCCCCCAGTTCTGAAGCTTCTGACACCAGAAGTAAATTTACATAAGCTAGTCCACTTTCTAACAGCCCAATCCTAGCCTGTGCTGGAACAGGCAGGCCAGCTGGCCTACGCTGTGTCCAATGCAGGATTGGAGGTGGCTGCAGTGCAACTCAGAGTAAGGGAAGTGATGTCTCCTTATCCCAAGTAATGCCCCAGCAACTGCAATGGGCTACTCAGATCCCATACTCAAAATCGCAGGCATAGATCCAAGAAGCCGGTGTAATGCCAGGCTGCTCAGGATGGGTGTTAGCAGGTCTGACTTTCAGCCAATGCGACCAATGTCGTCACATTGGGCATATTGCCTGTGGCTGCAGCTGGGATCTCTATGGGCTGTAAGTCAGTGGGGCGAGCAGAGCTGCTTTACCTTGGTCTTTCCCACCTGCCTCTGCTTCTGAACATCCCAAAACGGGCCACCTGGAAGCAGTTGGCAATGATATCACCCCCAACTACTTCCACATGCCATGCTTTGCACATTGCACAAACAGCGCTCTTCTTGGTGAGTGGGGGCCCCCACAGGGATGCCTCGCATTGTGCCCCACCACTGCTAGAGCCGGCCCTGAGTGTTAGGATATGGCCTAAGTGACAGAGGCTAATCCCAACACCTCCCGGCCCAGTCCACCCACCAGCCTTCCCTCCCTCCACCTTCCTTCTACCCCAATCTGCCCTTGTTCTGCCTTCCCCAACATCCCTGCCCTGGCCTAAGTTCACTGGGGCAACCTTACCTGGTCCGGGAGATGCGGGGCCTGGATTTGGCCTTGTTGAGTGAGCACACTTACGAGCGCTGGCTCAGCCTCCTCCAGAGTCATTGCAGACCTGCCTTACGTCTGCAACGTACATGTGCTGGGACATGTGCTGGCCGAATGAGCACATAGGATCGCACTCTCCATGAACCACGAGCACCAGAGCAAATGTACCAGTTTAAAAAATGTAACAATTTTTTGTTACATGAAGAAATGTAACAATTAAAGCCATCTCCCTATTTCAAGTGGTGCAGAACTAAAGACAGAACTCAACATTATGTTTAACACCGAGCTTCCACTAAAAACAATAGTCTCACATGAGTTATTTTTGAATAATATTTAAATATAGTTACTAATGCTATTTCTCTACCCTTGCAAGTGGTAGCATTTGATTTGGGGATTGTATGACATGTTGGCATAATGATATTGATAATTATTCCTACATGTTATGAGAAGATGGAAGAACCTGACACCAGGCTAATATTTGTTGTGACGGTCTTGTGTGGAGCATAACTTCTAGTTCTTTTTTCACTTGTTGCTTTGTACTTGCATAAATACCCAACTTCAAAATATATGCATTTAAAATGCTAGGTTTCCTTGTAAAATACATGGCAGTAGTCATGGGAAAGGATAAGGAAAACCTGGCTACTATTTATACAGGCATGCACAAATGATGGGGTGTACATGTATCACTGTCTTGTATTTGGATATCTGTTCAATACATCAGTATGAGGTATCAAGTGAGAAGCTGTCCTGCTATTTATTTTCAGAGTTCAATTTATATTGTAACTCATGCATTCCGGGATCCACCTATCTCATAATGCATATAAATCCAGGATAGTTCAGCTTCTGTAAGTGGAGAGATTTAGGATTAATCTCTTGAGGCCCTGGAGCAAAGTACTTTCAGCTACAGGACGCCTATTCTGAAATTTCCTGCTTGAAAAGGTAAAACAGGGATCAGCCTGAACTGCATGGACTTAACTCAGATTCAAAGCTGGACACTTTTGGATAAAATATCTGTCAGTTGTGAATTATAAACACAAACAAAATTAAGGACCAGTGTACCCTTCTTAAAGCAAAGGAAGATAAACAGATTGTTCTTTTTCTTGCTGTTGTGTGGTATTTGCTGCTCTGGTGAAATATGCTTTAGAAACGTAGGCCAACTATGCTGATTTGTTTAAGCTATGAAGACTGAGTCAACGCACAGTGAGGGGTACAAATTTTACCCACTTATGAGTTTATTTCTTGGTATCATGTTATAGGTATTCTGCTCTTCTGGCAGCACAATCTTATGCATGTCTACTCAGAAGTCAGTTTTATTAAGTTCAATAGGACTTACTCCCAGGAAAGTGTGTATAGGCACCCATGCAATATTCTTAGCGCCCTGCTAAGCAGGGCTGGGTGTATGATGTGATTCCACAAAGGCACTGATTGCAGTGTTGAGTGCAGGATTCAAGGTCTTGAGCATGCCAACTCTCCATTTCTTTCTCAATAGGATATTTCTAGCACTTCCATGTTTTGAGGTTGAAAATGTATACTTGAAAATGTGTGGAGGATCCACGATGGAATCACAGAAGCCAGAAGGATTGTTGAACAGATTTCAGCCTAGCTAAGGCTTATGTATTTTGCCAGGCATTTCAGTTGGTTTGATCCTGCCCTGCCCTCTTCTCTTTTGCATCTGCTATGTAGTTATTTGTTTTAATTATGATATCTTTAGTTTTTGACTGTTAATATTCGTGTTATTGTTTTGAGCCACGGCTCTTTTGGGGAAAAACAGATGGGCGATACATTTTTAGAGAAATAAAATAAATTTCCAGTGACCAAGAAATATGGCTTCGGTGCCTCATATAGCTCTTTGCCTTGCCCCATGACTAACCAAATACAGAGTAAATTGTGCAAAATTGTTTTTGAAACAGCAGAATTGGTTAAAAAAAAAAGAGGAATTTTGCAACAGTTCTTGATTGTTATAATTTGTGCAGATAAAATGGAAACTGTTGTGATACTGAATTTTGATTACTTTGATGCACAATTTCCTTTTTTAATTATAGAGGCCTGATTGGGAGGGCAAAATTTCCAAACTAAAAAGGTTCAGTGGTCTCTAAGTTCAGTATTGCCAATGCTGGCAGATGGCAATAGTGGCACTAGGAGGGTGGACTGCGACACCGTCAGGGGTGATTTACCATAGGTGCGTTTGCACATCATTGGCCAGAAGTGGGATCTCAGAATATAATACAATTTAAGAATTGCTGAATTAGTAGATGATTTATCTTACTGAATAAAAGTACTGAAAATTATAGCTCAAATATGTAGTGTGAATACTAAATGTATATTAAATGTATAAAATACAATATATTCACTCATTCCTAAATTTCATACACAGCTACATTTGCATACCTATGTATGTATTTAAAACATTTGCAAACAAAAACCCACACATACTGTATATAAATATGAAAGAGATAATGTGAGAAGAGTATATTGGCAGCTGCAGTTAACTTCAAAGCCTTCTATAAAATATACAATCCTCAGCATACTCAGCAGGATCATTCATAAAATGATAAACAAATCAAGGCAGCTGCATCAACCCTGAAATGAATATTCATTTGTGTCACTTTGTAGTACCACAACTGGTCAGTTTCCAAATGCCCTCTGATTTTGCATTAATTGTTAGGGAGACAAAGGCGCCATGGGGATCCGTGGACTACGGGTGAGTCTGAAACCTCTTACAGCTACCTGGCCACCTGCTTCCAAATCTTCTGCCCACCTGGGCTCCCTTTGGGGGGTGATTACTTGAGGGAAATCATGACTCCAGTCCCATTTTAAGTGCCAGTTTGGTTATGAAAAAGGAAACCAGCTATTTTTTTTAAAAATGGATATTTGAGACCTACCTGCCAAGAGGCAGAGTAACTCTCAACCATTAAGCATTTCTTGGGGATCTTTAATGAGTTAATCAATAAATAATATTAAACTTTTTACATGGAAATTCAATTAGCATAAGCTGATGTAGTGCTGTCAGACAGAATGTTTGGAAGAATTTCTATAGTACCAGATTTTCAGCTGGAACAAGAATGATGGAGTGCTTATGGAAAGAAAGTGTGGTTTCTAAAATGCATTCATTTATTCATCCTCTTCCAAGAGTTGGAAGAGGATGTATAAGGAATGCATGGATTAAGTAGTCATTTTAGACAATTTTTTGGCCTAAGAATGAGCATTGTTTCTATGGGACAAAATGGTAAGATCTGCACCACAGCGCTGGAACATCTTAAACTAATAACTGACACCTTGAAAAAGGGCTGCCTGGTGCCTGTTTTATTGTCACATCACCTCCCAAAGATGCCTCTGCATCCTGCTTTTTAGCCTTTTCTTCCATATGCTTTCTTTGTGCCTACACATGTGGTTCTTCTAAAGACCGTAATAAGTTTATTCTATTGGGAATTTTTTTTCTAGCGAACTAAAGGGTGAGGGTGAGCTCTGATGCTCCCATATTTAAGAAGCATCATTGCAAGAATGGATTTGTGCATTCACACCCCTTGTTAGAGTACATGCTTTTCTCAAGCTGTGTTGCCTGTCACCATTCACACAGGTGAATGTGCACAGGGTAAACTTCTCTTATATGTATAAAGACAGAATGCCAATAAAAAAACCTCCACAGCTTAATTTTAATAGCATGATATTTCTGTTCCTTTTATTGGAAATTAATCAAATGAACTCCTTGTCTGCGCAGCTATAGGCATTGTAGGTGACCACATGCCTAAGAAAAACATGACTACCTCAATACTTCATCTCAGAGGCTGACATAATGGTCTTCCCCCCAGGGCAAAACCTTACATAGCGTTCCCAAATATATATAAAAAGGCATCAGTTAACAATAATCAAGTTAGCTTTTAACAGGCAGTTAAAAATGACTGGTATTTTTACCAGTTCACTATATCCTTCACATCAGGGTTCACTATATTCTTTAAGGTGGCAGTAGGTCTGGCCTGTGGACCAGTCACGTTTGAGGACATAAAATTTCCCACTGCTTCCACCTTTTCCACCTGGCTAGGAGGGAGGGCACTCTGGTGGCGTTGAACTCTCCCCCTGCTAAATATAAGAGGACACCACTTGAAAAAGTGCCTCTTGCCCAGTTAGCAGGGGTAGATTCAGACAGTCATGTAAGAACTGATGGTGTTTGTAGTGAAAAATAGGAAAAAGGGTAGGAAGGAGTTTTGGTAGGTGGCAAATTATATTGTGTGTTGACGGTATCAGTGTAGGTTTATTTCAAAGTAGGTTACATATGCTAAATATTGTGCAGAGTTCTGAGCACTAGAATGTAAGAACTGTATTGAGAAATTGGCAAAACAGGTTTGAGAATGAGGTCTAGCATACCAAATCCACCTGACTTGGAAGAAAGACTGAGGGAACTGTGTAAGCTTAGCCTACACTAGAGAGATTTCAAATATTTGAGAAGTTACCATGAGAGAACAAATTGCCACATCCACTGAAGGCAAGAAAAGAAACACCATATTTAAATTAGAGGCTGAATGTTGGGTGGGGGAAGTGTTATCAGTCCAAGACCAAATGTGCAGGAATTCCATGGCAAAATGCATCTGTGACATTTGTGAGAGTCACCACACATGAGATTTACAACTACTTGTTCACTGCAATCCAGGGATTTCTTCATGGCAAAAGCTGCTCTAATCCCTCCTACCATGCTGCCAATACATGGCCAAACTTCTCGTGCCTGCTTATGTCCCAGCAGCACTTGCTCATTGAAAGGGGTGGGAAATTCCTCCTAAGGATTTTCCCTTCTGAGGGCAGCAAACGTCTTGTTCTTGCCAGTGACAGCAGGATTTATGTGCTGTTTGTTTTTGGTGCACAGAAGGATGACCTGCTCATGTGGGAGCAAGCTGTTGGCAACTCCTTGGGGCTTATGAGCAAGCAGGCATAGGATAAAAGGGCCTTATGCCCCTGCAATGCTTGCCCAGTGGCATAAGACCCTAATAGGATTGGATCCTAAACATGGCTTTTTATCACCCTATTACAATTGTCGCTCTTGCATTTGGTGTGTATCAATGCAATAAGCAATGCACATCATTCTACAAGGCTTCCCCCTGCTATTTCCTGAAGCAATAAATCATATCTTATAAACATATAAATATATCAGAACTTCCTCTTTTTTGGCAACAAGTAAAGGAAGACCAAGATGGCCTTTGGCAAAATATGAATTTGTCTACAGGAACAAAACTCTTCCATGTAATTCAGAGACATAATGAGGGCTTAAAGCTAGCCTCCAGATAATGTATGGTGCTGTGCTAGTGGATTCCAAGTTTTGTTACTAACAGGGATGTGCAAAACCTTCTAAATAAATGTTGCTAGTCTTATCAAAACATTTTTGGTTTCCCTCAAAATTCCGCAGATGTTTTGTCTGAAGAGAAGCGTCCAAAATTCACTTCCAATGTTCTTCCGAAGTGAAGTCTGTGCCAAATTAGGGATGTCTGTTCTGTAGGCATCAGAATCGAAAAGGTTGATGACCAGTTGACACTACTAGTGGGCGTCAAGTCACCATTTTGTCTAGAGCTTCTGAAACAACAAATAGTGCTACTCTTCACAAACTTCTAAAAACAGGACATTCTTTCATACAAGCCTGATTGTACCACAGGCACATATTAATGAAACTACCTTGGTGAAATGCTCAAGCTTAAATGATTCAAGCATAGTTGGCCCTCTGTGAGTTCAGCACCTGTGGATTTGACTCAGGGCAAAATCCTAACTTGCACAGGCGCAGACAGGCCAGTAGGCCTACGCCGTATCCAGATCAAGTTGGTTGCAGGGAGGAGCCTCCCTGGGGCAAGGGCACATTTGTGCCCTTACCCCGGGATCGGTGCTAAACACCCCAATGGGCTCCTTGGATCTGCACCTGCTATTTCACCCGGAACCGCACTGCCTGGAACTGCTCCTGTGCTAGCTGTGCTTGGTTGAGCTTCTGCTGGCGCAGTGGGGTTGATGCTGCTGCCAGCATCAGCCCTGTGGATGCAGTGCTGACGCAAGTGTCCAGGATGGTGCTCTCGCGCCAGCACTATGTGTACAGTGCCGACACAAGCGGCTTTTGTCAGCCCTAGGGTACCTCCTTGGATTGCACCCTCAATACGAGTGCCGAGCTCAGAGGGCTTCTAGGACCACTCAAACATGACTGGAAGAACCTTCTAGTTGCATCTGGGAGGTGTTCTGAAATGCAGGAAGGCAAAAATACAGGGCGTGCCTTCTGGAGCCTCCAGGGCGCCTTCAGAGGTATGGGGAGGCCACACACATCTTCCCTGTACCTCAGAAGAACATAGCTGGTAGGTGCTTCCGGCCACATCCAGATGGTCCTGTGAGTCCCTTCTGCAGATTTCATTATCTGAGGAAGTCAGTATCCACAAGGGGTCCTGGAACGGATCCCCTGCAGATACCAAAGGCCCACTGTACAGTTCAATACAGTGGTACAGTACATCTACTCAAAACAGTCATGTAGTAAAAGACTTCCTAGGTATTTCTGGCTGTTTGTCGCTATTTAAAGAGGATGTCTTTCATTGTTACGGCGCTGGCTGGAAGTGTCCTAGAGCACAATCCTAACCTGGAGTTAGGCCGGCACAGTTAGGCCAGCAAAGTTTGGTTGGCACAAGAGACACCATAAAGAATGTTTGGACCACTCTCGGAGCCAGAGAGGCCAGCACACAGATGTGCGCCATCCTACCTGATTCTGAGGATGGTCCAAATGTGCTTTATGGTGGCCCTTGTGCCGGCCAAACTTTGCTGGCTTAACTGTGCCGGCCTAATTCCAGGTTAGGATTGCACCCCTAGTTAAGTAAGGCAATTGGAACTGATCATGTCAAATAGTAAATTTTTCTGGAGGGTAGTGGGTCTACGAATCTTTGTTAGGTCTCTTCCTGCTTCTGCATTTCTGACTTGTAAACTTTAAGTCAGCTTAGCTAACCCTATGAGCATACTGCTAACATGTGACACTTGTTTTGCCATTATTGCATTCAAGAATGGGTTCCAAGCTTCAGCTGCAACTGCCACCTCCCTCAGGTCTCTAGACAGCTAATCTCAATGCAAAGATACAGTACCATTAAAGACTGCAGGTTGCATGATTGAATGTTGCACAAACACACACCTGTGCCCACACTTCTTGAATATCAGAGTGAAGGCCGAGTAGGAACCCTTCTTCTACACATGATATTTTTCTATATGTGAGGATATTTTTTAAAAAAAATTGGAGAAGTGTTTGATTATGTAATTTCCCACCTACAGTCTGAAGTGGTAAATTCCAAGAATAGGTTTTTCTTTTGGTAAACTATTTGTTAAGAGAGCCTTAAGTTTCCTGTTCCAGGCACAATAAGGTGGAATTTGTAATGATGGTGTAAGTGGGAGGAGGTCAGAAGCAAAGATCACCATTCACTCTGTGTGTGTGCCAACATTAAAGCATGTGTCAATGTTTACCACATGGTCTGGTCGTTAGTGTGCCTGTGTGTGCGTGCCTGTATGTGCAGTTATGTTGTTTGGGGGTTTAGTGTGCCTTAACACTGACTCCTGTTTGTGTCTCTCTTTCTCTCCCCCTTCACCCTCTTGCATCTGCCTGCGACTGGTGCAATGGTGGCCCAGGGACTAAAGGGGCAACCTGGAGAGAAGGTGAGTCACCTTGTTCCAGCTCATAGCTTTACACTGAGCTTGTCAATAGCTGCTACCTACATCCTTTTAAAATACAGTCCACCCACATTTTATGCAAGGGTTACATTCCAGACTACGTGTTGAAAGCCAACATTGTGTATATGTTGAAATGACATTGAAAATTCCTTATAACAAAAAAGAAAGAAGGAAAGTACTGTCTCTTTAAAAACTATGAGAGGCAGATGGAAACTAGGACCTACTAAGGAATAGCAGCTTCAATCTCAGGCTCACTCTGGGGCATTACATGTACTTAGTGAGCAGAATGGTGGGTGGAATTGCCTGCACTATTTCAATTGGTTTTTTATCTATTGTTTGCCGAGTGTGTGTAATTGAATTTGAACAAGTAAAGTCTGCATAAGATTCAGGCCAACTGTACTATCATTGTGGACTGTATTGCTCTGCAGTGATGGAGTGATTGCTGTACTGGAAAGTAGGGCCACTGAGATCTGGCATTGGCCCAGGACAAGATGCCTGATTGGGCCCCCCTTTCTAAATTTTCCTACAAACCAAATGCTAATACGTTTTTAAACAATGTTTAATTGACACTTTTAATTTAGCATGAGCAAGATTGAAATTAAGGGCGCAATCCAGCCCTGTGCATAGTGCTGATGCAACATTGTTACGTCGGCGCTATGTCACTAGTGCCGACACGGAGGCGCCGACTGGCATCACTGCGTCGGCACTATAGTGCTACAAGTAGCGTTGGCCCGAGAGCACCGACGGAGAGCCACCTTTGCACCAGCTGGATTTGGCTGTCGCTGGGGCAGTTCTGAGAAAGGCGTTCTGGGAAAGGCAGGAGGCATTTCTGGGCGAGAGTGAGCGGGCCAGTGGCAGTGGCAGCCTGGAAAGTGGGGTGGGACTGGAATGTGGCCATTAGGGCCACATGGCCCCTATTCGGCCTGCACAGTTTCCTCGAACCTGTACCTGCAATTTCGCGGGAACAGATCCAAGGAACCCAAAGGGGAGGCTGGAGCCTCCCCTGATGCAAGGGCACGAACACGCCCTTGTGCCGGGGAGGCTCCTGCTGCCTCCTAAGTGGTGCTGGATACAGCGCAGGCCCAGCAGGCCTGCCTGTTCCAGCGCTACTTAGGATTGCTCCCTAAATACCTAAATACCTTTGCTATTAAAACAACATTGTTTACATTCAAGTAAAACATCCAAATCTAGCATTAATGGCACCTGCTGACGTCCTTAGAGCAGAGCTACTGTGTTTCTTTTCTTCTGCCTCAGCAATGTCATCCTCATTTGCTTTTGCTTTTTCTAGTAATGCACAGGCATCTAAGGACAGGCTTTCACTATCTCCCTCATTACTTTGTGATGATTTTGAAACAGAGCCCATGTGAAATTAACTTGCCTGACCTTTTGGATTTTTTCTTTTCTGTGCTCCAGACATATATTTGTACTCCATACGGTTTAATTCAGCTTCAAACAATGCCAAAACACATGTAGACCTGAGTTCAAGGCATACTAAACTAGGAGAAGGGGTGGAGCTTACTGTTGGGACCTGGGGAATTTTGTGAACTGAACTGCATGACCTCCTACGGGGGCCTAGTAGTTCCAGTCTGAAGGAACCTTCCCTTGTTTCAACATAAGCACGTGTTGGTGCTTATGGAGAAGACCTGGGCTGCATTTTTCACTACAGGTTTACAGTTCCATCCTGATCTGCCTGGCTGCCACAGGCGCAGTGGTAGCCAAACGGCTACTACTGCATCCCGCAGCAGCCAGGCCACTGCAGGCTGCTTGGTAAGAGAAGAGGACATTTGTTCCCTTTCCCCACAGTAAGGGTGCAGGGTGGGTGATGGGTCTTCTCGCCTCTGCACCATCTATTTTGCCGGCGCAGAGGTGAGGGCCTCTGTGTTGGGCCACGCAGCCCTACCTGGAGTGTAGGATCCGGCAACTAAAGTTGTCACCAGTCCCAAACCCATCTCATCCCTCCCTCGTCCAGTTCCACCCTCGTGCCCCACTTGAAAAGGGCTGGCGAGCAGTACACTTACTGCTTGCCAGTGTTTCGTTGCTGCCACCAGGCATGCAGGACTGGCACTGAGCCAGTGCCAGCAATAATGGCATACCACCAGTGCTGCAGGTGTTTTATGACACCGTTGGTGACAGCTGCGACAGTGGTACACTCGTACCTCCTGCGCTGTAGGGCTCAGGATTGGGCCCTTCGTACACTTTCAATGCTTTTCTGTTCCCCCAATGCATTCTGGGGGATTATAGTTTCTTAAGGAATCTGAAAGCTGTTAGAGCTGCCCAAACGACCATTTCTGGAATGCATTGGGGTAATAGAAGTGCACTGAAAGTGGTTTAAGGCTGTAATGGAAATGCAGCCCTGGATAGGCTGAGATTGAGGTACCTAAATTTATTTTGTAATGAATTTGTTTTGTCCTCACTGGGACCCTGTAAATCCAGGCCCTGGGGATTTTGCCCCACCACACCCCCCTTCTCAGGCCTGCTGGAGGAGTTTGCCCTGAAAAATAGCTTTGGCATTTAGTCAGTTGTAAGCTAGTCTAAAGGGTCTCCTCCCCCACTGAATTTCAAACAGTACAGAAGAAAGCACCTTTACGGTGTGAGTCAAAAGCCAATTTTAGAAGTGCATGCATTATACAATTTAATAAATGCAAATAAGAAATAGCCGGGTAAGTTTTTTCACTCAGTGGAAAGAGCCCATACATTTTTGATTTGTTTATTCTAATTTGTACTAACATTGCCAGAGCTTATTTATAGGGGATGGTCAGGCAAACTCAGTATTTGCAGCTGGATCTTTCTGGTGTTCTTTGGAACAGTTTTCTATTTCATTGCTGACAGCTGTGCTTGGTGTGTCCAGGAAACATACATGTGGACATGTGGTTAACTGCACCAGCTGTGGCCTGGTTGGACCCATCCAGATGTTTCTGTTGGGGCCTGGTCTGCCAGTTCCTGACTGCAGATTGTGGTTGAACCCCTCTATTATTTAAGAGAAAAGTTTTATAAAAATCATGGAGGAAAATGGGCAAGGGGGTAAAGCGGGGGAAATCACATTTGCTTTAATCTGTGGTTGACATCTCTTTTTTTTGCCTCTATTAAAAACAACATTACATCAGCTCTTTCCTTATTTAGGCTGAGTTAAGCAGTAACCTCAGGCATCTTGAAATGCACAAAACAAATTCTACATTTTGTTTTTCCCCTAGAAAACCAGTGCCACTCAGCAGCATTATGCTTGCTTCCATTGCTTGCCGCAGCATCTCAGCAAAGAAAAGCAGGAGAACATTTGCTGTGGGTTTCCTTGGTCCCCCCAAAGAAATATCACAAAACAACTGATTCTTTAGAAACCCTGTCAACCTGCTGTAGAAGACAAGCAAAGTACTACCATGATGTACTGTGAAGCAGAAGGGCAGCATAAGCTGTTGTTTCCTTCAGATCATACAACACAATCTGTATAAAACCTTTTTCCAAGTTGGGCACTGAATATTTGGGTTATTTTAGATAATACGTTAAAATGTGTGCTCCCCGCGCTGTACTGCTGAATATGACATTGGTCCCTTTGCCATCCCCTTTATGGCTCTCATGGTTTTTATGTTTCTCTTGCCACACTGGTGTGGTGAAGAATTGGACTTTCTATAATTTGCCAGGTTAAAATTTGGTGAGTTCTGCTGCACTGGACTTGTTGTCACACACTGTGGCAGACAGACTTTTGCCTGTTGGTGGGTAGGTTCTTCCTTGCACTCCAGCAGCCTCAAGCTCTCACCCTTTGTAATTCTCTGATATTAATGATCAGAAGAAATGAAATATTCTACACTCCCTTAAGCAGTGAGAAGTCCAGGGCAGCCTTTGAAGGATTTGTTTTATTTGGAGGAGAGAGCACTGGAGATTTGTGATGTTTCTGTAGTAATCATCTGCTTGTTTACAAATGTGCAAACCAAGCCGGCATGCCAGGGTCACTGAGGCAAGCACAGAGGTGGTCCTATATTCACAGACTGCGGAATCCCGACTGTGGAATCTCCCAAAGCAGCTTGTCTGCAGAAGCCTTCCTGGCACCTGTGTACATTTCTCAAATACTCATGAAACAAAAATGGGACCAGTTTTCTAGACATAACTAGATAGACAGGTATGAATAACAATCCAAACACTCGTAACAGCAAATGGCCTGCTGTATCCCAGGCAAATGAACCAGTCATACCAACTTGAGAAAATATAGGAAAATATAACTCAACATCACTATAAAACAAGATGGTATTGGGAAGGAGAAGGGCCACCCATTCACTGGTGCAGCAAAGAGACTATACCTGAAGTGCTGCTTTAGTTTGTCACTGCCAACCCAATCCTAACCTGGCCTGGAATAGGCAGGCCAATAGGGCAACTCGGATCTGCAACTGTGAAATTGCTGGTGCACATCCTAGCAGGTTGATGTAAGGCTGGCCTGTTCAGGAGGAGGTTTAGGATATGACCAGAGGTCAGTCCCACCCACCTCCCAGGCCCAGCCCACCCCACCCTGATCCGCCCTCCCTCCACCCTCCCCAACCCTCTGTACACGCCAAACTTGGCCAGTGCAAACTTACCTGCTTGGGGCACCGGGGAGCCTGAATTCTGCCTATGCAGGCTGGCATTTGTCCTCAGACTAGCCCTGCTGACTCCTGAGATGCAACAATACTGGGCTGTTCTGGTCGAAGAGTGTATTAGGATTGCGCTGTCAATAGCTGTCAGCCCTGATTTATTGTAATCTGCCAACAGGTGTAAATGACTCTTTTATGTCATTCTTGCATTTGACTATGTAGTGCTTAAGCCTACAATCCCATGCACACTTACATGGGAGTAAATTCCCATATAATTTGAACTCAGCTGGACTTAATTCTGAGATTGATAGAATGCTACAGGCTACCATATTTAAATGCTAGGACCTTGCAACTATGGAATGAATCCTTGAACCAAAATCATATCAAATCGTGGCTTGAGTGATAAAGCATTTTTGTTCAATTGCTCTATTTGATAATATATAACAAACTGTGTTTGATATCATGGTCTAGAGATGAGCTGGAAAACAGAAATCAGTGTCAAAAATTGAGTTACAAACCAAATATATACCAAGCAAGGCAAGCCAACTGCTAATCCATGTTTATCCATAAATTAATTATAAACAGCATGTAGTAAACTGCATTTGGTTTTATGCAGGATAGAGCCACCATTTTAGTTTTTGGAAAAAGAAAAAAAATTGCTGCAGGATTATTCATGCTGTCAAAATCAAAGCACTGTATAGTATCTTATTATCCCCAAATAAAGTGTGTTTGCATGTACGTGCACACGAATGCACGTGCATACACACATGGACCCAATTGGTTTGGCTGCAATTCCCTTTCAAAACATGGTAGCTTAACTAAAAGCTATCCTAAATCCCCCAGATTAGAAGAGTAGGTTTCCCAGTCGACAATAGCTGGAACTGAGACAAATCTGGCATCAGAAAATATATTTCTAGCTACATGGTGAGATTAGACTTTCCACTTTCAAGGAGCCTAGGGTGGTGCTTTGATCTGGTTTCAGAATAGGCTCAAAATGGCTCCCTGTCTTGGTTGGAACAGAACAGGGTGACCTGCTGCTTCAACTGGAAGAAATATGTTTTTAATCATTATCTCTCGAGAGTATGTGTACGTATTGTTGATTTAATCCCTTTTATAAACTTTGTTTTTCTCATTGTTTCCTTAGCCAAACCTTCTTTTTAGCCCTCTGTTGTTGTTCTTTCTAGTCTTTTACTTTAAATCGTCACTTTGATGCTATGTAGTATCACATATATTCACAATTTTCTCCCTCTTTATTACTTCTCTTTCTTTAATACTCAGCCCCAAACCAATTCCCAATATTATGTCAATCTTCCTCTTCACATACATTTTCTGTCTCTCTCTTACTGCAGGGAGCCCCAGGAGAAGCTGGCATGTCCATCATTGGTCCCCGTGGCCCTCCAGTAAGCTGCTGACTCTTTGCTTTTTTAATTTAATGTTGTAGGGTGTGGATGGGTTACAAAAAAAGATTAAGAAGTTGGAAGATACCAACAGGGTCAATTCCCAAAGAACTGTAACTCCATATGATGTGGTTTTTCCAATGCCCAGCTTTGTTTTTATACTGAAATTACAAAGTATATTGGTTAGGAAGTACATCAATCTCAGCACAAAATCCCAAATTAGACTTACCAGTGGCTTTTCCTCCTATGTTTAAAAGGAAAGGAAATATTTCCTGATCTAAATGGAAAAACCATTGGCATACTGTACACCCATTTATTTGAGCAAATACTGTTTCTTTGCTTGAGTGTTCCTTGCATCCACTTTCAGCTGTATATTGCTCTAACTTTATGTAAGACTATAATGTGTCCTTTTCACATAGCAATAATTGATACAATTGATTTTGAAGGGGGAGGAAAGGGGATGGGATCATATCTGCTTGCCCAGCCCCTGTTCCTGATGTTAATGTTATCTAATGTGTCTGAGCTTGGACAGTGTTTAGTATCCACATATAAGCTGTATGTGTATAAGCCAGTAGTTCACAATTTGTGAGCTGTTTCTCCCTGGGGAATCACAGAAATCAGCCTCAGGAACTGTGAAATTCTAATGAAAAACCAGCCATCCTAGGATTGTAGGTTTATGACCAATGGCCCAGTAGGTCAAGGGAGCCACCGTTCAAAAAAGGCTTTGGGAATCCCTGGCATAGGCTAAAGTGCACGGTATAGATTGTGCTCATAGAATATGGAATAGAATTGTGCTCATAGAATATGGAAATATTACTTTTATGTTCATAACCTCTGTTCAAAAGATGAGATGAACATGTGGAGGATAGGGATGAGGCCAGCCAATGGCAATCATAGAGGGGGGCAAAATATTAAGTTTTGCTGGGGACGTGGTGGCGCTGCGGGTTAAACTGCCGAGCTGTTGACCGGAAGGTTGGCAGTTTGAGACCACGTGACAGAGTGAGCTCCCGTTGCTTATCCCAGTTCCTGCCAACCTAGCAGTTTGAAAGCACCTAAAAATGCAAGTAGATAAATAGGTACCACTTCAGTGGGAAGGTAACGGCATTCTGTACGCTACGGTGTAGAGTCATGCCAGCCACATGACCACAGAAGCTTGTCCTTGGACAAATGCTGGCTCTGCGGCTTAGAAACAGAGATGAGCACTGCCCCTACAGTCGGTCACGACTATACCATTCGGTCATGGGGAAACCTTTACTTTTATTTTTAAGCTCCTATGCAATGGCTCCTCCTCCTCAGAGCCATTCTCGCCCTGGAGAGCAAAGCCTCAAGCCAACTCTCCAGCCATGAATGGCTCTGCAGGCAAGGGGGAGAGGCAGGAACTCAGGAAACTTAGTGTTTCCCCCCTTGTAGGAATGATACTGGGGTAGACAGGCAAAGCCTATTCCATACATGAATTGTATAGGAATTGTTGTGTCTAAAGTTTATGGCTAAGTTTATGCTATTTGAATCCACAAGCCTGGATATAATGATGAAAAATCTCTACCACCAACATAATATAAGGAATAGATATGTTCCTCTACTTTTGCACTAATGTGCATTTATTCCATATCATGCTGCAAGTCTGACCTGGAGAACTTTGGATGATGAGTGATTGTATACCTGTGTCTGCGTAATTATTAGGCAGAATTAGAGCTGGGCTTATTTGGAAGGTAAAATGGTTTTTCTACCAATATGGGTTTTGAATTTCTGGATAAGAGAAGCAGAGAAAAAAGCAACTGAATATTTTAAGAATGCAATATAAAAATGCCATTGCATATTGGCTTTGAATACAGTAGACCCCAGCTTTATTATAGTAAACCACTGTATTGTAAAAATATTGTACTGTGAACCTAATAATGCATTTTTTGGTAATTTGTTCCAAGACCTCAGAAGTTGAAGTTTCTGCCACAGAACTAAGCTACTTCCCTCTCTAAAAGGTGATATAAAAGGTACACACTGTGCTCTTTAGGGGCCATGGTTAGCAGTTTACACAATGCTGTGATTTATAAAACACATATTATTAGGCTGTATCCGTCCCTGAACCCACACAGCCATGATGTTAAAAATACTGCTACCAGCTGTGATACTACTTTTGCATTTGCATCTGCATCAGCACTTCCTAAAGTTTGGGTTGCGATCAGTGATGTCATGCACCCACTACGCACCACTACGCGAGTACCGGTTTCTAGAAGTTGAGCTGGCCTAAATCATTATTTGTTTGGCATTTGCTCAAGTGCCAATCAAAAGTGAGTACCGGTTTCTAAATCATTTGGATGACACCACTGGTTGCGATCCACTGGCGAGCCGGAAGCCCAAGCACAGTGGGTTGCGATCTGAGTTCTCCCATCCACTCTTGTGCTGGTTTGACACCAAAGAGGAGCCATTCCAGAAACCCCATTTCTTCATGAGCCTCTGGAGACCTCTCCCAGCCCAGCCCACTCTGCAGGCCTCAGAATGGCCCTCAGAAGCCTCCATAAGCCACTTCTGTTGGAAACAAAATGTCTTATGGAGGCCTCTGAGGGCCATTCTGAGGCCTGCAGAGTGGGCTGGGCTGGGAGAAGCCTTCATCAACACCAGAAACATCATGACCCACCCCAGAGGTAAGTAGCGGTGCTGTAAAGTTTGACAACCCTTGGGCCATATGCTTCCCTCCATATATCCACCTACGATATAAGAATGCTGCTGTTGGCTACTAAACGCTTGCATTCGAATCACTGTTTTACATCTGTCACACAAGTGAATAACTTATCACAGTGGTTCCCAAAGTCCTACTTGAATTTTGGGAATCCTGTAAGTGTTTATGTGGGTGTGGGGAAGCAGCAATATGATCGCCAGGATTGTGCTGCTGCTGGATAGATATAATAGGGGTTTATCAACTCTCGGGAGGTTCTAGGGAGCCTGCAACTCCTTCTGCAGCCCTCCCCAAGGCTTGAAAATACTGTAAAAAGGGAAAAATCTCACATCTTGTTTCAGGCCCCAAACTGGAGGTGTTTTTTAAAAAAATTTTAACAACATTTTCAAGCCTCAGGGAGGGATGTAGAGGGGTTGCAGACTCCCCAGACTTTCCACATACCTGGGAGTATTTCCTCCCTGGGAGTAAGTTCAGAAAGACCCCTTAGAAGTGTTTAGAAAGCACTTCCGGCTTTTTGCAAAACCGAGTTTTGGCAAAAACCAGAAGTGTTGTTTAAACATCTCCTGGTTTCTGAAGCCTCAGAATGCCTCTAGATGTGATCAGAACTAGTTCCCTGTCACGTTCGGAGGCCTAGTGATCCGGAAGTGTTACGTAACATTCTGCATGCTTCACCAGCACAGAATGTCATTGCACACTACTGTTCACTGCAGAACATTGTCCTAAGTTCGCTTAAAATGAAGCTACTTGAGAAGAAATAGTTTGGGGTTTGGGGTTTTAATAAGGCATATACTTGAAATAAATTGCTGCCTGCCATAATCATCAATCCTAGAAGAAAATTCTGTTTTTTTCCTCTCCAAATGAATTGCAAAGATGATTTACTTTAATGGTGGCTTGGTGATAAGAGTTAAGGAGCACCTTGACAGCAAAGACACACAGGGGGCCACTGGAGTAGCAGCTTGCTTTGGACAGATGTGAGATGACAAACAGTTTCCAAATTGTCTTTTAAAGGCAGGATGATGTTAGCTTTTGCACATCCAGAGTTTTTCAGCTGCTTAACATTACTTTTGGTGTGCTGGCTTGAGCAAAGCATCGTGCTGAGCATGGCAGAAACAGACACTCTCCTTGATCTGGCAGTTCCCAGAGTTCTATTCTTGCAGTCTTGATACAAACAACATGAGGACGAGAAAGCTAAATTCTTCTTGGAATCTGTAATGGCTGAACTTTTGCTCTGGCCTTTTATTGTCTTCAGTCCATAAAGCCAAAAGGTGCAATTTAGCAGTTTCCATAGAAGATATTAGAGACTGTTGCATTCCTTTCAGGTTTCCTATTCTTTTCTTAGCACCATTTTGTCTATAGGAATGGTCAAAGAGGGCTAGATGTCAAGAGATTTATTAATGAAAGCCTGTCCTTCCTTGCCCTTTTGGAAAACTATGGATTGGCAGACCTCTGAATTTATAACAGATCATGTCCCTTGGTTCCTGTCCAACAACTCCAGGTGGTTTTATATGTTCTGCCAAGGCCAATGTGACTGAATGCAACACTGTAACTTTTTTAAAAGGAAAAAAAGCAAGACTAATCTAATCACACTAGCATTCTGTGTTACAAAGTGGTATTAGGAGCAATTTAAGTTATTTTATAGCCACTATCATTCTCCAAGGGACTTCTAAAAAGGTTTTGCTCCTTATTCTTTGGCTTGTGAAAGCACTTCTGAAATATGAAGTAAAGGAGGTATTCCTTTAACTGTAGAAGCGAATTGTTTTCCAAGTGTATACTGATGAACCCCAAGGTTCCTTAAAAACTTATTAGGCATTCTTCAATGAAAAGTTCAATATAGGCAGACAAACTTCCTCCAAAAACAACCACTATTACCAGTGTTCCCTTGCAATATGTAGTAGCCTACAGGAGAGTGTTCTAGGTTGCACTGTCTGTTAACGTGTGAACAGTCAGTCAGTCATAAGGCCAGTCAGGTCTGGCAAGTATATTGGAAGAACTGTGTGCCCCAGAAGCTTCTGATAATGTTCAAGCTCCCAGGGCACGCCCTTGACAAAGTCCTGCACTGGCCAAGTGACGCCGGCACTCAACCAGCGCTCAACCAGCACAGCTGTGCCTGTTCACCAGTGCTGCTGCTTGTGCCAGTCCAGCAACCGATTCCGCAGCACAGATGTGCCTGATGGCACATTTGCGGCAGCACTGGTCCAGCGCAAGAGCTCTGCGCCGGCGCAATGCCACTATAGGATTGCGCTCTCATTCATGCCAGGCCCCATTGCGAGCAGGTGGCTGGCCAGCGCTCCAGCAGTGTTGGCCGCCGGTAAGCCTGTTTGGGGTGGGGGGAGACGGAGAGGGGGGAGGAACCTGGCAGGGCAGGGGAGGAGCTGGCTGCAAGGGGGTGGGACCTGGCAGTGGAAGCCACTGCCAGATCTTATCCCTGGCGGTGGCTCTGGCAGCCTGACACGGGGCTGCTCGATTCACTGCTGGCGGTGAGCTGTGGAGCCCCTTTGCAGGCAACAGAACTTTCCCCAGGGGAAGGGGATGCCCAGCTCCCGTGAGATGCAGCTGACCCATTTTGGAACAATGCTTCTGCGGGAGCCGGTCAGTTCAGGGTTGGGCTCTTACAGTGTATTCGTCATACTGGTATATGTGCAGATTGCCTGAGCAGATGCAATGTCCTTTATTTGCTTATTTAAATTTGTATCCACTGCTCTCAAAGTGGGCTTCCAAAGTCATTTGCAACATGCAAACTCAAATAATGAAAAACAAAACAAAATCAGCCGTATTAATTAAAACAGGAAAGCTGCAAGCCATTTCAGAAAACATTTGCTCAAGGCACAGTAATTTGAAAAAAGGCACTAGCCCACAAAGGCCTTTCATTCATCAAGAGCACACTGTCCTCCATCAACAGGCTCTACAAAGAAGGCCATTTTACATAATCAAGCAGCATGTTTATAACAGCACTGACTATCATTTGGTATCATACCCCAATCAAGTATTTAAGATTTCCTACTTCATATATATTTTACCCATAAAAACAGAAATATGCATTGTTGTCACACATGTCTCCAAACACTAATATTTTCCAGAATTTCAAATTAAATACATGCTACCAAAGTTGTGAGATCAATTTCCCCAAATAAAACAGACCACAGTGTTCAAGCCAGAAAGGTACACTAGGCAGGCAAACTTTAATATTAGCTACAAAGTCAATACACAAGAAAATATTAGCTGTGTATAGTTGAAACATATGGAACTTTCAGAAAGGGATTATTGGGAATAGACATGAGAAGTATGAGTTTGTTGTGCCGTCATGCTGTTGGCATTCCATACCATCTTTGTTTAGGTCTGTTCTGGCAACAGTCCTTGCTTCAACGGTTTCCTTATGGGTAAAATGAAAGAGGAGATATGAAAGCCAGACAAATGGGTCTGGGTGATCAAGACCACCATCACTTCGGAGGCTCTGTATACAATACACAGCTGATTGACCAGCATTACATGCCTCATTTTATGGCAGTGGGATGCAGTAATGTAAAGAATTCCTATAAAGTGATCCCAGGCGTAGCAAACAACACCAAAAGGACTGGTGAGTGAACCTGAAGTTGTAACACACATGTAATTGATTCAGAAACTTCAGACAAACTGTCTGGAATCCAGTGCAGACACTGGTTCTTCTGCAGTGCTGATTAAACCTCTTTATTTCCTATCATTCACACAAAATAAGATAGAATGGCTGTAGCTGAAGAACAGTTGAAATCAGAAATCCCATGATTTCCTCCACCAAACTGATTTTCTGCCCATTCCTTCAACACCAGTTATTTGTGTAGATTGAATTTAGACCTATACCCTGCTGGTGGGGTGTACTGTAACTGTATCTATTTCAGGAAAAGAATACAGCCCTATCTCAAGTGTTCCCTAACCCTGTACTACATTTCACCACACACATTACTCCTATACTGAAGTGAGCCCAGCTCCTGAGGCGTAGAACACTGCAGCTTGCTTCTGATTGGCTGGTTTAAATGGCAAGGGTCCAGCACAGAACCAAGGACTTCTGGCAGTGAGTTGAGGAAAAGCAGCCGGCCAAGTGGGCTGAGAAGGAATCAAACAGCCACAGAAGTTCATTGGAAAAGCTTCTAATAGTTGTTGACTAGTGGAGACCTGCCAACCTCCAGTTAGCCTGGAACAGGAACCTTGTAGCACTGCCTGGGGAAAAAAACCTGAAGAGTGGGAAAGGGAAAACAAAGTGTTGTTGCTTTTTTAAATTGCTTCACTTCAGAAATTTCTCCGTGTAGCACAGGGCTGAGAACTCTTGACCCCATGGCACACATCCCCTCCTTACCCTAATTTCCCCTATAGGATTCTACAAGCCATTGGGGACTTGAGTAAGCCAATTCCCTCTCCCACCTTATTTTCTGGTTGTTGTCTTAACAGACTCTCAACTGCCCTGACTCTCATCCTGCCCTGAGAGCCAGGATGATACAGTGGTTCGGGAGTTGGATTTTAGACCTGAAAGATCCAGTTTCAAGTCCCCACTCAGCCATGAAGCTTCCTGGGTGACTCTGAGCCAGTCACTATCTCTCAGCCTCACCTACTTCACAGGGTTATTGGGAGAAAAATAAGAGGAAGGGAGCCATGTACACCGCTGTGATCTCCTTGGAGGAGGAAAGGGTGGCATAAAAATGTGCAAGAGAAACATTCCCTCGGTCCTGGAAGCCAATCAGAATGCATCCTTGTTGAGCTGTTTGCTTTTCTTCTCTTTTAACTTGTTTATTTATTTACAGAATTTTTATCCCACTTTTCTCCCTGAGGGGACCCAAGGTGGCTTACAGAAAAACAAATGCAAAAAAATACAAGGAGCATAAAATCACAATTGAAAACACAAATCATTCATGGGCAGCTGAACCATAATCTGCATTGGGGCATAACCTGCATTGCACTGTATCCTAACACAGGCTGGGAGGCACCACAGGGCAAAAGGATATTTTCCCCTTTCCCCATGATAAGCCCCAGCCTACCCAATGGGGCTGCTTAGATCTGGTCCAGCAAAATCACTGGATTGGGCCCAGTAATGGGGTTAGGATCCACACTTCACCCCACTCCCTGGGCTGGCCCATCCATAGGTCCACCCTCCATCCTCTCCCCTGCCCCATGCCACCCTCTCTCGCCTTGCCTCCACCCTACTGGCACCCCCCATGTTGGCCGAACTCGTCCCTAGGCTGACGCTGCTGCCTGCATCAGCCCGGTGCCTCCATCTGCGACACATATGTGCCATACGGCATGTTTGTAACCGCATTGGGCTGATGTAAGCAACTTGACCTAGGGGCAAGTGTGGATTGCGCCTTAAACCCATAACAATTAACAACTTAAAAAACAGCAATAAAACACTGGTACAGTAAAACATAATAGCAGCAGTAACCACTTCATAAGTTTATGAACTATTTTTTTTTTCCTGTATGCTTGGGGAGTTTTCTGACCCTGCATTGTCTTGTTTGCAGGTAACCCTGCAGGTAGCCCTTGTCTTTATATTATCTTTGGGACCTTGGTATCTGCTGGGGTTTGGTACTGGGAGTCCTCAATGATACCAAAAACCATGTTAAATAAAAGCTGTTAAAACACCAGTCAGTCAATTAAAACTGCTATTTTTCAGCTTGCTCTGAGAAAAGTGACCTCCTCTTTTAGCCCTTGCTCACAAAACATCTTGTTGTCTCATGTGCTCTCTGAGGCATCTGGTGGGCCACTGTGAGATACAGGAAGCTGGACTAGATGGAGCTTTGGCCTAATCCAGCAGGGCTTTTCTTATATGCTGACAAATGGAATGCGAAAGTGATCGATCACTTCTGCATTCCATTGTTCAGTGAGCCAGGATGAAGGAAGGGATCACTCTCTCAGAGTGAGTTGCAAAATAGCAGTTCTAATAGTCTGACTCCCTAGAAAAGCAGTTTTTAGAATGGGGATTGTAAAGGGATGTGTTTTATTCCCTTTCACCAGGGATTGGCAGGGTCCCTCTTGTCTTCAGTGGCCACCAGTCTTGAGTCTAATCTGTAGATAAAAAATCAGTGCATAAAAAGGTTGGACCTGTAATAGTTTTAAATTTTAATGTTATGGTGTTTATATCATTATCATTATCAGTATTTCTATTACTACTATTTTTTCTTCTGAATAAAGTTTGTTGATTTAAAAAACTGTTATTACCTGAATTTTTATTTATTTATTTAGAGAATTTATGTTTTGTCTTTTTCCCTCTCTGAAGGGGAAATTTGTATTTTCCTTTACAAACATTTACACGTAATGGCGTTAAAATCCTCTTCATACACAGGCCTCTTTTGCATAGTTAATATAACTTATAGCTGAAAATAGCAGTTCTAGTGGTTGACACCCTGACTGACTCCCTAGAAAAGCAGTTTTAGAAAGGGAGCCTTTTTCCCCCTTCTCCAGAAATCAGCAGGATCCGTCTTGACACAGTGGCCATCAGTGCTGAATCAAATCAATCAGGGCCAGCCTTAAGCCAGTGTGACCAATGTCATTACATTGAGCCCCACACTTTGGGAGGCCCCACCCCAGTGTGGTGAGCATATCGCCTGCTGCTGCAGTCAGGATTTATATAGATTGTAAATCAGTGGGGCAAGCGGGGTAGCTTTACCTTGGGCCCTTCCACTTGCCCCTGTCTCCGAACTGCTCAAAATGGGCCTCCTGGAAGCAATTGGCAGTGATGTCATCATGTCATCACCATCTATTTCCAGGTGCCATGTGTGGCACCAGAAGCGCTTTTCTGAATGAGTGGGGGCCCCTGCAGGAAGGGGAAAGGGCCCTGTGTGAATGTCTCACATTGGGCCCTGCTACTCCTAGCACCGGCCCTGAAATCAGTGTATAAAAAGGTTGGACCTGTTAGCTTGATCTTATGCTACTTGTTCTCTATCACAGTACCAGGAAACATTACCTATGGTCAAGTAAAAGAAGTGTACTTATTTTAATCTGGCAAATCAAATCAAGATTCCTCACGGAGTGATATAAGGCCGAATCCTGTTCAATTTTCAGCTGCAGTGTCGCCCCGAGATACCAAATATTCCCTTCCCTTGAGGAGGCCTCAAGGGAAGCCTCCTTGATGCAGCATATACCCCATTGTGTTAGCTACTCCAGGGCTGGAAACCTGGATAGGATTTGGCCCTTAGTAATACATGTTGCTGTTTCATCTGTTTCTTCTAATCTCTTCTAATCTCTTTTTCCGCTTCACTCTATTCAGGGACAGCCTGGAACAAGAGGTTTTCCAGGGTTTCCAGTAAGTGGCACTGTTAATACACACTATTATGTATAAGTGATGTATTTCCAATGATAGAATCACTAAAGCTAAACACCACTCAGTGCATCGTTACTAAAATGGCTGGTTTGGGATTACATCATAGAAGAGATTTTGCTATTTCATTCACTTCTTTTGTGATGTTTTCATTTTTGCAAAATATATAACCATCTTGGTCTTGTCATTTTTTCCACACAAAAAATCAACAAATAAAATATTACAACATTATACACACACACACTTCTCTTTCTCCTCAGGCTTTGTCTTGTCTTGTTAGCTTTTCATAGGTTTTAGATTTGCAAATCCTAACTGACTCTCCCAGAAGAAATCTCAAAGGATTGGAAAATAATGCTGAACTATCACTATTTAGAAAAATTGCTATCTTTCGTTATTCTGACTTGTATAACTAGCTAATAGAAACAGCTGCGTTTCCTGCTTAAACCTTTTCTGGTTCTCAGTAGCATTTTGTGAGAGATATGAAATTCTCTGCTCACATTGAGGTGGCCAGGGCCGGCTTTAAGCCAATGTGACCAATGTCGTTACATTGGGCCCCTCGCTTCAGGGGGGCCCTGCACTAGCAGGGTGAGCACATTGCCTGTGGCTGCAGCTGGGATCTCTATGGGCTATAAATCAGTGGGGTGAGCAGAGCAGCTTTACCTTGGTCTCTCCCTCTGAACTCCCTCTGAATAATGTTGGTCTCTGCCTCTGAACAGCCCCAGATGGGCCACCTGGAAGCAGTTGGCGCCGGTGATGTTATATCACCAACAACAACTTCCACATGCCATGCTTTGTGCTTGATGAGTGGGGGCCCTGCAGGAGGGTTGGGGCCCCCACAGGAATGCCCCGCATTGGGTCCTGCCACTGCTAGAGCTGGCCCTGGTGGTGTCCATAGCTTATCTAGGTGTGTCACGCGTCACATCACAATCCAGAGCAGGAGTTCTAATAATGGGTTGAAACATTATTTGTAATCTTTTCACACATATTTTAATGATTTGTATGTTCTGCCTAAACTCTGCTAAATTGTGGGCTCATAGGTGGGCAACAAATACCCGCTTAATGGCTTGCCTATTTAAGGACATTCCTTATTTCTCTTTTCCCCTTCTTAATTTCAGGGCCCAATTGGTTTAGATGGCAAACCAGTAAGTGAAACTTTTTTTTCTCTTCTTGGGTCTCGCTTTTGGTTTTATGGTCCTGTACTTTTCTAATCTAGAATGATTATTTCAAAATGATTAGTTAGGAATATTTGACAATAGAGTTTGTGAAATGGCAAAAGTGTGCAGAATACCAGAAATCTTGCTTTAAAGATGCAACACAGTCCTCTCGCTACCCCCGAAATGCCTTCCCACTATCTTCTTCCATTCCCTGTGCTGCCCAGCGCAAATCTACCTTCCTTGGCTGGTGTAGGGATAGGTTCTGGTGCCAGCAGGCCAGTGTACATTTGTCCCCTTTCCCTGAGTAAAGCCCCAGACCACTCAATGGGGCTTCTTAAGTGTTTGCCTGCTAAATCATGGGCGCAGATTCGAGAAGCCTCATGAAGGTCTCTGTTTGTTCCACCCTCTCCCAGACCACTCTCCCCTTTCTGCCCGCCCACCCAGAAGCACTCCTCCCTGCCCTCATGCCACTCTCCCCACACCCTTGCACAACTTGGCATTTAACCTGCTATTCACTGGTGGCCAGGGCTCCTGCCAAAGCATCAAAGCGGTAGCACACACCTCACCGCCAGCACGGCTTGCTCTCTGGGTGGTGCCTTATTTTGCAATACTCACTTTTTTTTCAATACTCACTGCCAACACTGGGGCTGCAGAGCAGGCACTAAGGCTGCACAGAATTGGATTGTTAATGCTGCTATAAAGAACAGAAAATTACTAAGATTGTCACTTGTTTTGACTATTTTGAAATACGGAATTTCAAAATAGTCCCTAGTCCTGGTCATTGAAATGGCAACACTTCTTCTTTGTTTAATTTCAGGGACAACCAGGACAGAAGGGTGAAATGGTAATGTCCTTTGTCTGCATTTACAAGATATTCTTATTGTATCTTGTGTCTAGAGACTCTCAAGTCTATGACAGGTCAGGAAGGCAGAGAGGATTTGGGTTGTCCATTTCTTGATAAGATACAAGCATGTACCTGGAATAAATTACGTTTATTTATCAGAAAACAGCACTGTGTGCAATTCTGCCATTTCTGCACAATCCCTTCACTTGATGCACACATGCAGCAGGTGGATTATACCACTTCACACAACAGATGAGGGTTACCTTTTTTTAACGCCTTCCTATACGAAAAAAGAAAAAAAATTAGGATAGCAGGGGGCTAATTGAATATCTAGAATTCTCTTTGATGTGCAGGAGATTTTTTTTTAATTGCAAGGTGAGCTTTTTTAAAGCATTACACATGGCTTTTTCCACCTGAAGTCTGTACAGCCTACTCTGTCACCTCAGAACTCTAACATTCTCCTTCCTTAGGACTCTGGAACCTCTCATTGGGATCTAAATTGTGGTAGAGGGGCAAAGTATGAAAGCCACCTCACCCTCATCAATTGCTTTACTAGGTTACAGGATGTCCCCTGAACATTATTTATTGTTTTCCCTCTATACATTGTTTTGCTAGGTTTCAAGGTCCTATTGGACATTATTCATTTAAAAAAATGTACATGCACACCTGCATTGGTCCCTATTCTGTGTTTAGGCCTCATTTGGCCCTTAGGCAGAATTTTTTTTCTGTATGAATAACATGCAAATGGATTAATGGAATTAGTGTATTATTTTTGTGTTGCTTTCAACACACTACAAGAAGAATTGGATTGGGAGAAAAATGCAGATGTTTTAGATGAATGGGTTGTTTCAATGGAAAGCTGTGTTATGATATTATATCTAATTTCATATATATATTTTTGAAAATCAAGTTTTTGAAAATCAACTGTTCACATAGTTATTCAAGTCACAAACTAGGAAAGTGGAGTTAGTAATAGCTAGATGCGGGCCATTAGCCTACCTTGCTTGTAACTGGACACACTTTGACATACTTTATACCTGATCTATAAATTCTCTTCACCTTGTTAATCCTTCTGCCACCCTGTGTGTCTTGGCATGTTCTAACAAAGTATCTTGTTTCACTATATGGTTGAATTCCTAGTTTTGCTAGAATTATGCCTTTGCTTTCAGTGAAGCCAGAATTTTACCCTTTGTCTAAAACAGAGTGAACCACAGGATATACTGTGTATTTCTCTTCCTCTCTGAAATAATGAAATAATCCCACCCTACAATTTATCAAATACTGGTGGCCTGTGGTCTGGCAGGCTTTTGCTTGCTTTGGCATAAAGCCTATGGGATTCTGATTTAGCTCCACAGCTCAAATCAATTGTCACTCTGCTCTGCTCTCACTCTATTCATCTACCTCATGTTCACTATTGTTTTGTGTTGAACAGACAACCCACCAGCCATGTGTTGTAGCATGCCAGATGCTTGACAAAACATTGTTTTTATGGTCCCAGGCAGGCAGCAAAGACATGCAAACTGCCAAACTATTGAACTACTGATGAGCTTTCCCATCAGGAATGGAATCAGAGGTTGGTCAAGTAGGGCACTGGCTGAGGTCCCACCTAGCTGGACTGACCCCTGAATCTTCAGCACTTCAGTGTCATCAAGGGGTGGGTGCAGGATGCCATGGAAGGGCTTTGTACTAGAACCCCTAGCAACCAGTAGCCAGCACTGTTTCCCACAACCTGCATGTGGAGTATGTAGGGTCTAACTACAGTGTGTTACCTGAAAGATTCAAAATAATCACAACAGAAGATTCAGCCCATCTCTATTTCCTTTTTAGTACACCAAAGTTTTAACTTGGGCTAGATATAATGTATTGCTATATTTGTCATGTTGTTCATTTTGTTTATTATTCTGTAAAACCTTTGTTTGTTTTTCCTTCTCCCCCCCCTTTTAGGGCCCAGCTGGTCCAAAAGGGCAGCCAGTAAGTACTTGTACTAACATTTACTTTATAGTTCTTTTTGGCACTTTTCTAACATCATTTAATATATATATATATATGTATACTGTATATATACATGTAATAAAACATAGCTATTTATTGTTGTTTTTTAATAGGGACTACCTGGACAAAAAGGAGAAAAGGTAAGATTGGTGCAGTTATATTAACATTGCAGCTGCTGCTATGGGTCAACTCAGACCTACACCAGCTAAATCACTTGTGCAAGTTCAAGTTGATCTGTGAAGGCAGATCAGACCCAGGAAGGGGGTCAGGATTCGGCATGAGCTGCTGCTGGCGAATCACCTTCCTCCCCATCCTGACACCACCCCATTCCACCCTCCCCCCACCCTGTTCCTCCTTTCCCACCCCGTCCCATCTCCTGCGTAACCTTTCCTGCTCTGACAGGTCTTTGGCTGTTCGCCAGCATGCTAGAAGCTGCTCTGGCCTCCCCACCAGTGGGCCTGCAGCCAGCATCAGCAGAGGCTGCTTTGCAACTGCCATAAATCAACTTCTGCTGGTACAACACTACTTCTGCTGGTGGCAGCAGGGGATAGGATTGGGCTGTGTGACTAACACATCCAGGAGCTCCCTGCTCATGTAAAGTAGTAGGACCCAAAATTGATAAATCAAGACCCAGAGTTGCTTTATTTTACCAATAACCTTCAGAGTATTGTCACCTTTATACATTTGAAGTCATGAACATTTGTTTGGTACATGAGAACATTCCAGTTAGATTTCTCCTGGCTAGTTAAGAAAATACTGACTACAGCGAAGTAAGGCACTAAAAGATAGATAGAGAGGCCCAAAGTTATTGGTAAGGAAGCATAAGAGTCCACATTGCACCAAATATATGGACAGGGGCAGCCTGATCTTGTGTTGCTGGGCTCCTGTAGGAGCAGTTGTGCTAAAATGGGTACTTGTTCATGTTAACTCTTCTTCATGTTAACTCTTACTGTGGTTGGTGGCATGGTGGCAGTTCCAGGATGCTGCGGCTCAGTGCCAATGGCAATGGACCCAGTGTGGGCAGTAGAGGCCTCAGTGGTGCAGCAAATGTACTTTATGGTACATTTGCAACACATTTACTGGCGATACTGAAGTATCTCTGGCAAAGAGGGCCATAGGATCAGGCTCCTAGTCTAATAAAATAGTATCAGGACAATAATTGTGAATCAAAACAGTCCACAAATCTTTAAACCATACAACAGCAGCTGCAGGGCGGGAGAGGCAAGTTCTTTAGCAGGTCCATCCCAGTATGTTTAAACCAGGATTATCCCTGCTGAAACTGGTATAATCGTGCCAACTAGGCACCTGCTCTGAACTGCTATGAACCTGCCTTGAATCTATTTTGGTTTATAATGTTCATGATTTAAACTATTTTTCTTTTAATCCTCTCCTTTTGCAGGGTCAGTGTGGAGATTATCCACACAGGGTAAGCGAACTTTTTTTTTTTTTTTAGTGACCTTCCTTATTCCCTTATTCCCTTGTTTATTTCAATGGCTTTTATGAAAACACAAAGTGTGTCTACTAATAAGGCCCATTGTTGGCTCCTTCAATTCTCCCCCCACCCCACCGCCAGATACTTTATTGCCTGACCAACCTTATTAGCAGAGAGTTACACTTTCCAGGAAGTATTTAGCATTTCTATTTTAACTATTCTGTGCTCTGGGGGCCATAACTGACCCCCAAAAGAAAATAACCTATATGTAAGACTTCCCACTCTTCATCTGTTAGACTTAATACTTCATGAATTCTTCTACCATAAAGGAATCAAGTTCTCTGTGGTGTTGTTGTGGAGATTCTCCTTCCTTCCACTGGGTGTCTGTTTTAAAATTTTTAGGGTTTTAATAAAATAGCTTTAAAAATGGTAACACTACGTATCCAAGGTACTGGGGTCTGAGTGACCCTAGCATGATGAATGCTCTCATTTAACAATACGTGACTATGTTGATGCAACCATTCAGTATTGTTTGTCTGTTCATACCTCCAGGAGATTTTGAGCTGAAGGTAAAAGAAAATGAGCAAGGTATCAGGGGGTCATGTAGACCCCATGGAAATTAAACTGAAGGTCCTTATTAAAGACTCCCAGTGCAGCCTTTATAGTTCTACCCCTTAAATCAGGGGGCTCCAAACTCCAGCCTGTGGGCGGGATCCAGTCCCTCCCTGATCCTTCTCTCATGTGAACAGCACTTTGCGTTGTACTGGGGACAACATGAACGACTCCAACTACAGCTCCCAGGTGTTGTCACGGCCAGCCACTCCCGAGGTCTGCAGCCCCAGCAAGCCATGCGCCTGGCATTCCGCACATGGGCAGCTGGCCGCAACAACCCCTGGGAGTTGTAGTTGCGATGGTTCATGGCGTGCCTGGTGGAACACAAAGTGCCATTCACATTGGGGATGATTTTCCCTGCCACAGCGATCTCCGGTTTGAAGCTACCATTGGGGTGCAAAATGAAGCAGACAGGGAACAACAAACCTACCAAGCATGTTACATGTTCAGTGTAATATCTGGTTTGGCCCTAAGAGAGAACACTGGAGAGTATGACTAGAAAGAACAATGATACTGTCAGAGACAGTTCTTAAATTACTGGGGTGGTGGGGCTCCATTCTATGCTCTAGTAGCGTGTGAACATGAAAAATCACATGGATTTGGAGGGCAGTTATATTGGAGACAGAGTGCCTATGTCTTTAACCATTGAATAGAAGAGGGAATGTTGGCAGATGCAGCTCAACATGGAAGGGTTTTAAAAGCTGCCCCTGCCAAATAAAAGTGCTTGGCATCAGTAGAAAACCCTGAAAAATTTTTGAACCAGCAGTTCCCAAAGTTCTACTTGGACCTTGGGACAAGTTGTTGTGAGCGATTGCGGCATCGCAGGCACCCAGGGGCCTTTAAACATACCTGGGTGGTCGGGAGGCCTTCTGTAGTGTTGGGGAGGCCCATAGCCCCCTCCACAGTCTCCCTGAAGCTGCACTGACAAAGGTGAAAAGCCATGGAATGTACCTCAAAATGCAAAGAGTGTGGCAACCTCAACTTGAAATCACTAAGGGAAACTAGGATTTTTTTAAGACAGAGGTTCCCAAAGTCCTACTTGGATGTTGGGACCACTATAAGCACTGGTGCGGGTGGGGACTGGGGTGAGGGCCCCTGGCTGTGCCACAGCAAGCACCTAGGGGGTTCTATCCTCATAGAAGGTCCTTTGGCTGGGTCTGGGAGGACCACAGCACCCTCTGTGAGCCTCCCTCCGATGAAGTAAGAATCTCCTAGGTGTCCACAGCACTGCAATTGCTGCAGCGCTGTGGGGCACCCATTCCTGGGCCCTTAAGAGGGAATGACCCAGAAAATTGTCCCAATGGTGGTTTGCGACCCATAGATTGGGAAATGCTGATTTAAGAAATTCTGTCATTCCACAGGATGATCTTCATTCTTGGGGTTTTAGATGATAAGAGTGTGAAGTAAATCAAATAGATCATAGGTTGAGGTGCAGAAGCCCTGATGAAGTTTTGCAAGGAAATTGTGCCTTGAATTTCTCTGTGCTATGATCAACACTAACTCACAATCTGCTCTGTTTCGGGGGGTGGGGGAATTTTGACACCTAAGCTCTGCAACTCAGCAGGGATAGATATTTTAAGACTTGAATCAAAATTATTACGGGAATTTCAAGTACTTTTCCTGTTTTTCAAAGTAAGTTGCCAGACTTCATAGTAGTACTGAAAAATGCTTTGTAAAACTTCTACCCAAAAATACATGCGTAAAATGTCATTATTTTTTTAAAATTAATGTCTTAAAGAGGCTTTGTGATTTTTTATTTTTGAGAAATTCAAGTCACAAAACCCTACTCCCTCTTGCTAGCTGGAAGTCTTACAGTGCAATCCTAACTTATGCTGGTACAGCCAGGCTGCTTGGCCTGAGCTATATCCAACGTGGGTTCAGAAATGGCTTGAGTGATATTTTTCCCCTTACCCGTGTAACAAGCCAAACCGATGGGCATTTTTGGATCTGCACCAGCTACAGATATAGGGGAACTAGAGAAAGTGCAGAAGAGAGCCACCAAAATGATTACTGGGCTAGGTTACTTCCCTTATGAGGAAAGGCTAGAGCATTTGAGGCTCTTCAGTGTAAAAAAAAGACCCCTGAGGGAGAACATGATGGAGACATACAAAATTATGCATGGGATGGATAAAGTGGATAGAGGGATGTTCTTTTCCCTCTCTCACAATACCAGAACCAGGGGACATCCACTAAAATTGGAGTGAGAACTGTTAAAAGGAAATCCTTTTTACCCAGCAGGTAATTATTCTGTGGAACTCCTTGCCACAAAAGGTGGTAATGGCATTTGCATTTAAAAGGGGACTGGACAGATTTGTGGAGGAAAAATCCATCTTAGGCTACACGCTATGATGGGTAGTGCAACCTCCATACTTTAGAAGTAAGCTACCTCAGAATGCCAGATGCAAGGCAGTGGCAAGGCAGAGATGCAAGTATCTTGTTGCCTTGTGTGCTCCCTGAGGCATCTGGTGGGCTACTGTGAGATACAAGAAACTGAACTAGAAGGCCCTTGGGCCTAATCCAGTTGGACTATTCTTATATTCCTATGTTCTTATTTAGTTAGCTTGAATCCAAGAAGCCTGGTGTAATGTAATGCTCAGCTGACCAGGAATGGGGTTAGAATATGGCATATGCTACCGTTGCTGACCCCACCCCCTCCCAAATCTGATCTTCCCCCAGTTCTGCTATCCCCCACCCAAAAATGCCCCTCACCGCATCTGAACTGTCCTCCCTTCTCCCTTTCCTACCCCCCACTCCCGTACTGATGCACACTTACCTGTCCCAGCTGGTGTAGGGTCAGGATCCAGCCTGGCCAAGCTGGCACAAGCTTCCACACTAGCCCAACCCGGTCTCAAGTAAGCATAAACATGCCGCAAGGACACTCAAAGCTGGCCCAGGATACCTAAGCTAACTCAATAGGGTGGTAACGGATTGGGCTGCCTGATGAACCATGGCCATTGATAATTCTAACATCTTGCTTTGCCCTTAAAGCAGTGGTGGAATGTAAAATGGGAGGATCCGGAACGCTGGGCGGGACTAACCTTGAGTGGCAGCCCGTCCGTTCGGGTCCGCCGCATTCCCGCCAACCGCACGGGCTGCCCTCCGTGGACGCGCCCCACCGCCGCTCGCCCACGGCACCCAGCACGCCCCCCACCCGTCCCCCCCCAGTGAGCAGGCGCCCCCTCCAAGGCCACGAGCACTTTGCAGCGCCGTGGCCACCACGAAGCCGGGCGAATGGCGGCACGTGGGCGGAGCTAGGCCAGAGTAGCGTTCCACTCACAGGCTAGTGCCGCCCAGTGTTCCGGATCCTCTCGTTTTAGATTCCACCACTGCCTTAAAGTTAATAGTTTTGTGCAAATTGCTGGTGGCCTCCATGACCAATTTCTTTCTGGCTCTTAAAACTGAATGAATTTTCATTTTTCTCCTGAATAACCATTCCTTGTTTTCAAACAGAGAAAGAAAATAAATGTTTTCACCTGCCCCAGATTTCTGAATCCTACTAACTAGACGGAGAGGCACATTTTAAGTGGTGGTCCTCTTACATTTAGCAAGGGGTGGAGCAACTGTCACTATTCATCCCAACGTAGATTTTTTTTTTAACCAGTGGTTTTTTGCTGGTTTGTCCCCTGTGTCTTTTGAAATTGTGAAATTTGAGACAGGGAACCAATTTTTAATTTATTATAATATGTAAAACATTTTGTGAACTTTTTAAATTAAAAGGTAGAGTATATTCTTACTACTAATAATAAAATGCACAGTCTTCTGATTGCTGTGTCTGTGACACAGGCTTTTATGGTTTAACTGATCCACGGCCTGGGTTGCCCTTCTTCTTCTCCACTGCCAGCAAAGCAGGGAATAAAAATCCAGCCCCACTGTCATGTAGTACAAAGATTCTCTGGTGGGCAGCAAATTGGGAAAGCTGATACCCTTCTTTCAATGAAGAAAATGAACACATGAAGAGGTTATGTGTGAGTTATGCAGTATAAGTTCTGAGGACAGATAAGGTAACCGAAATAGCTTTAAAAAAAAAAAGGCAACAACTGCAGTGCAGTTTGGACTGGGATTGCAAGTTGATTTCAGAGTTAGGACAGTAAAAGTTTATTTTGCTATTGATGGTGTAGTGAATCAAATTGATCCAGTTGTGTGTTACTGTGTCTTCACTGTCCCCTAGGAATACCTAAGTACTACACTTGCAGCTCTTCGTTCTAATCAGATCCTTACACTGAAGGTTTGTGGTAAACGGTTTAACTGCAACCAGTCCTGTTGCAAATGAACAAGGAGATGGATCCAATATTGCACACTTTTAACAGCAGTAAAAATCCAATAATATGTCTGTGGATGCTGTGGGACACTGCAGCGGCAGTTCTGAGGAAAGGAGGAATAAATGTAAAATACACACTTCATATGCTGCTAGCAGACAAACTGATTTTCACTAGGAGAGAAGGCTAGTGTAGCATTCTTTACAAATCATAATCATGGCAGTTCAATAATTGTCATCCTATTTTACCAATACTGGTAAATAACAGGCATCTCAAAATCATGTATCTAGGCCTCATTCTCAGGCTTATATTACCCATGCAACCCTGAATAAAGGACACCAGACAGAGGCTTGGGAGAAATGGTCACTCTTTGACTTACAAATCTGCAGCAGGGGAAAATAACCTAAACCCCAGTACGTGCAGGCTACTCTTTTGGGGGAAACGGTCCTAGCCATCTACCTCCCCCATGCTAAACGGACATGACAGCCTGGCTCAAAACCCTCTCGGTCTAAAGCCCAAGAAGGTTTTTCACTGCCAACCCTGATGGGTCGAGGCAGCTAGCCGAGCAAATACCCCGAGGCCACGCCAGCGGGAGTTCACTGCTCAGCCAACCCTGGGAGCTCGCCAAACCGCTTCAACGACCCGGATAGGAATAATCTGATCTGAATGGCTCTGCCCCCAAGACTTTGCTGACCTCGGAACTGTATGCCAGATACCCTTCTATCTACCCAAGCCCTGCACATCACCTGCCACTGGGAGGGGTTAGCCATGCTGCCTGCTTGCACCAAAACTCAACGGACTGAGCCTGGGCTGACAGCACATCCCTGGGACTCAGTTCGCCCTGCCCCCACAGTGTGGGCAGCCAATCAGCTACCCCCATTTTTCCGCCTCTGCCTGACTAGCTTCAGAGTGCAGGATAAATGGGGCGAAGCTGTCACTGGCTTCACCCCTCTTATGTGTGTATTGTATATGTAATTTATATAAATTACGTGAAGTAAGTCTCCCAAGAAGGGTAGGAGGAACGTATCCGTAAAATTCAGCATGCACATTTTTTTATTAGTGAGATGCCCTCTTTTACTTAGTGAGATGCTTTTCTATCCAGGTACTAAATGCAAAGTGAGAATTGATCTTAAGGCTATGTCCAAACAAGCTGGTTTTCACCTGACTTGGACCTAAATGCACTTCAAAGAGTTTGCATTTTGCTTCTGCTGACACCCAGATTAAAATTATCCCTACACAAGTACAGTATCACCAATTTTTAAAAATAATTTAAAATAAAATATAATCTTTTTTATTCTGGTTGTAACAGTGCATTTTAGCAGGTTCATGGAAATATACATTCTTATGAAAGAGAGGGTGCGCACTAGAGTTACCCACGTATTTCAGCTTTCCAGATTTGGCTTGGAAACAAAAGAATATGCTTTTAAATGATACGTTCATTATTTGTTTGTTTTGCTCTAAGGAAATAATTAGTAAATATAGCCATCTGTCTACCACTGAAACACCACATGTGTTTCAGGATCCCATGTTTTCAGATCCGGAATACCATAAATTTTGACCTAGGAGGAGTTCCTTGTGCCAGACCATTCTGGGGCCGAATAGATACAAAGATAGAGCAGACTCTTGGGGCATTACTAGATGTAGCAGCAGGATATCTGTGATTGGCTTTCCCCTCTGTTAAAAAAAATTGAAAGGCAGCTGTAGGATGGACAATCTGACTCAGGACCACAGTCCTGGGGATTAACGGTTTTCCCCCCATGCTATTCTCCTGATGAAAATTGAACATCCTCTGGCTAGTGTTTTCCCCATACAGAAAACTTAAAAGTACCAAGATGTTCCTGTACTTTTTATTTGGGGTGGTATGACACTAGTAGAAAACAGTTCGGTCTAATCATAGTTGGGATCCCTTGGTACAGGGCTCCGTGAGGCCGGATTATATTCCAACATCTCATCATTGCTACATAGGCCAGATTTAGTTCCTTAACCAGAACACATGTAGTGCTTCTTGCATCTGGCTTTATCGCCTTATATTTAGAGCTATAGGAATCGCTGTGACTTTTTCTGTTGTTCAGTGTGCCCCTTTGTGGTTTTTGAATCTGCTGTTAATTGTGGCCAACTTAATCAGTAGGTTACAGTTCCAGTTTTACCACCACTACGTAATTTCTATTTTAAACCAACATCCCAGAATTGCTGGGTTGCAATGCTGCAATATTGTGATGACCTTTCAGTTTGCAACAAGACTGTAACTTAAATGGCACTAAAGACAAGGACCCACATTAAAGGGGGAGAAAGTCTGCGCTCTGGCTGTGCACATTTGCGGTCATGGGAAACCTGCAGGCATACCTCTCAGCCTCAAAGAAACATTGCAGGCACTTGCATTTTTTAGCAATAATAAAACCTAATTGTCCTTGCATTTGTATTGGTGAAAATAAGAAGTGACTCTAGTTATGAAAATAACACTAAGGGAGGAAAAACATACATACTGATTAGAATACTGCAGTGAATATTTTGTAGCAGCAGCTCCAACTGTATATATGTTTGTTTTCTAAGAGATTTTTGTGAGGGAGAGCAGATTGTTTTGGCATGAAACACATTGATTTTGATTTTAAATGATCAAGTATGGAGATGTGCTGAGAGTTGAACTATATATTATATTAAGGGCGCAATCATAACCTGCAGTTAGGCTGGCATAGTTAGGCCAGCAAAGTTCGGCCGGCACTAGGGCCACCATAAAGCATGTTTGTACCACTCTTGGAGTCGGGGGGATGGCGCACTTCTGTGTACTGATCTCTCTGACTGCAGCAGTGGTCCAAACATACTTTATGGTGGCCCTTGTGCCAGCCAAACTTTGCTGGCCTAACTATGCCAACCTAACTCCAGATTAGGATTGCTCCCTAAATGTGTAACATGGCCTGTTGGGTTTTTTATTTCTGTTACAAACAATAGGGGAGAGTGTAAACATAGCAAACCACAGCAGGGGTGTAGGGAGTTTTAGTATGTTCCAGTCTCAACATAGGAGTCCCTATGTGTTATTTTTACTGGGGAAAAAACACTTCCATAATTCCCACCCCCCCAATATAAATAGCACAGAGGGGCTGCCATCAGGATTATATGTGTGTTAGAGGCAAAATGATAACGTCCCACTTCCTCGTGCTGTGATTTTGCTAAGTTTTCTCCCACATGCTGTTTAAAACAAAAAGAAAAAAAACTTGTGGGACCATGTTACACATCTAGTATAACCTGTATTCTGATTCCAGGAGGCAATAAGTTGAAACACACCCAGGGTAGAATGCCATGGACTATAAGACCATATTGGGAAATGCATGTCATGTGAATAAACTTTTGTGGACCCAGGGAAACTAAGAATTGAATGACAGCTCTAAAGGAGCAAAATGTCCCTAGGGAGGGCCGGCCTTAAGCCAATGTGACCAATGTCATCACATTGTGCCCCACACTTTGGGGGGCTCCACACCAGTGAAATGAGCAGATTGCTGCCTGTTGCAGATGGGATCTCTATGGGCTGTAGGTCAGTGGGACAAGCAGAGTAGCTTAACCTTGGGCCACCTGCTGCTTCTTCCAGACAGCCCAAAATGGACCTCCTGGAAGCAGTTGGCGGTGATGTAATCATGTCACCACCAACTACTTCCAGGTGCCATGCGCAGCATTTCTTGGTGTGTAGTAGTCCCAGCAGGGAGGGTGAGGGAATTCCCATGGGAATGCCCCGCATTGGGCCCCGCCACTCCTAGAGCCAGCCCTTGCCCTAGGCAAAGCTCTTGTGTGCTGCAAAGGAGGAATGAATGCTAAGAATAGTCTCCTAAGGTTGTACTTAGCAGGGAGTGAAACATTTACCAAGATATGAAGCTTTACCCCTTTTTGGAAGTTCATCTTCATATTACTCTACATTCATCCCTTCAGCCAGTTTTTAGTCTTATATTTATAAAAAGCTCTCTCAGAATTTTGGGGATGATCAAATAGATTTGATCAGTGGCATACCTGTTGTTGGTCTGGGGGACCACATTCCCCAGGCACTGTGGGGGATGGTGGTGTGGCCAGCCACCACTGCATCTGCCCGCCTCTGGAGCCCTCCCAAGGGCCAGGCAGGCCGTGTGTGGCATACTCCAGCCCTCCAAAGGCATTCTGAAGCTTCCAAAGGACTGTTAAACATTACTTCTGGTTTTCTGACAAAAACCGGAAATAATGTTTAAAGGCCCTCCAGAGGCTTCATAATGCTTTCAAAGGGCTGAAGGATTTTGCACGAGTTTCCAGAGGATCCTGATGAGTGCAGGCAGCAATCGGTGGGGGAGGTGGCACTCTGTGGTCCTGACCCCAGGTGGCACATGGGCCAGGATTGTGACAGAATATGATCTATAGGGAGTACTTAGGAAAGTACCTTCTGCTGAATCAGAAAATTGATCCACTTAGCTCAGTATTGTCTGCAGTAACTGGTAGTGGCTCTTCATGATTTCTTAACAGGGATTTTATCCTGCTACCTGGAGATGCCAGGGATCAAAGCTGGGACTTGCAGCAAATAAGCAGACATGAGCTATGTCTCCTCCTCTGAATGAGTCAAAAGTAGAAAAAAGGCTTAGGTGATGCAAAGAGAATACTACAAAAACAGTATAAATAACTAATTGAAAGCAAGGGTGCTGTACCAGTAACCGCAGGGAAGAAGGGAGTATCTGTGCTTTCTTGCAATGAAACATAACAGAAGGTGTCAGCTAAATCAACTGGTAAGTTTTACTTTGTGTATTCTCAGTTCCATGATTAGAAAGTATTTTAAAATAGACTAAAATCAAATGGCCAAAGCAATTTTACAACCAAAACCAAGTAGAGGTGTTCTAGGCACCTCATGTGAATATAGTTTTTTTATGTTTAATGTGGAACATAGAAGAGCTCAGAGGTTTGCCAAGAGGTCCCCAGTGACAAATGTCTTTTCCATTGTCCCTCATTCTTGACTTTCAACCATGACTTCCTTTAAATACATCCTTTCATTGTTTTCCTTTTTCCCTCTTTTCATTTTCTTCATTGGCTGTTCTGTATGACTTTTGATGCCCTACTGATCTCCTTTGCCTTGCGATCTTTGGCCCTTGCCCTGTGACCTTCTGGTTCGATCTTCTTCAGCTGCTGCCTCTTCTCAATTCAGTGCGGCTGGCTCCACCCCCAGTCATAAAGAGACGCACCTTTCAGGTATCCTTCTCCTATACCTCCTTTTCCTAGTTCAAACTATTTTTTTTTATTTCAGAAATTGGTGATTAATCAACTACTATTTTTTTTCCTTTGAGAGGGGTTTCATTTAAACTGGAAGCAGCATGGGTCTCTCTGAAGATGCAGTCATGGTCCCTGTTTGACATGTCTTTGCATGAATAAAAACATGTCAATTGCTTGTCCTGTTTCCCTCACCCCAACCAGTAGATACAGATACTTTTTGAAAGCATGTTTTTGAGGGCAAATAAGAATGTATTGGACAAAAGTGTTTTTTCTCCAGATCTATAGAACATACCAGAGATTACAGAACAGAATCAAAAACTTACTAACAGTTTATAGTGCAATTATGTCATATTATAAAAATATTTCCTGTAGTAAACATGAAAAACAGGCCTACACTTGTGACACACACACACACACACACACACACACACACACACACACACACACA
>JAJKFI010000035.1:182151-232596 GCA_029204185.1 Lerista edwardsae | reverse complement strand
ACACACACACACACACACACACACACACACACACACACACACACACACACACACAAGCAGAAATAATCCATAAGTAGGGGTGGGGTTTTTTTTGCAGATTTTGCTATTTGAAAGGCAGAAAGCGATGTTATTATTCTATGTTCTCATTCCAAGTTCTCATTTTTATTAATTTTAAATGCTTTACATTAGGTAGGTGACAGAGGCGATAATGTGTCAGCAGAAAATTAGCAATTTTCTAATTGGAAAAGTCAACTACTTTTATTTCTGTAAAATATCTTCAAACTGCAGTGTTTTGTGTTTTTATTTGGATAACACTGAAAAGATGGTATTTTCCTCTGGATCCTGAGGCAAAACTCTGTCCTGTTCTCCATGGTACCTCCTGCATGCCACCTAATGGCATATTGGCAGTATCACTGCCACTATATTGAAGATGCAGGGGTTGCCTAGTTAGGTGATTCCTCTTATGAACATAGGCCCTTATTCAGTATCTGAATGACCAACAATGATACTGCACCTGAGAACACTTTTTGATTTTTCAGGTAGCTGCAGTCGCAGACTTACCATTATGTGGGAGGGGGGCAAAAGCCCCAGGCACTCCTGGACTGGGAGAAGAGGCGACGAAGTGGCTCACCTCTCAGAGACACAAATGGTTTCTCCCCTGCCATTGTATGGCTCCTAAATGGAGCCTGGTGTGGTGTGGGGGCGGAGCAGAGTAGCACATGGGGGCAGGGAAACTGGAGGGGCGGACAGTGGGTAGCCAACAACAGTAATGGAAATTATGCAGTTATGGCAGTTTGGATTAAGGCACTGGAGTAAATTTACTCATGTATCTGCATATTGATAGGTGGGCATTTTGGCAATTAACAGTTCAGCTGCCTATTGCAGTGGTTCTCAAACATTTTAGCACTGGGACCCACTTTATAGAATAACAATCTGTCTGGCACTCACCAGAAGTGATGTCATGGCTGGAAGTGCGATCATTGTGACGCCAGAGCCTGCTACTTTCCCGAAAATGCCTACTGCTTTCCCCTCCACCGCATTCGGCCTCCACCGCCCCCACCCACTTCCCCCACCCTGAAAAGTCCCTCCACTGACCAAGTTCAGTCAGTGCAGGGGCAGCTTATCTGCTTCCGTCCTCAGCTTTCTGGGTCAGTGTGAGGACTCATGCCAATCCAGAGCATCCATAATGCACGTTTTGCAACATCCCTGGGTTGATACAAGCAAATTCTTTCAGCCCAGAGCGCATTTAAGAATTTACCCACAGCCTGGGAAAGCATAAGAAGTAAGTTTTTAAAGGCCTTTTGAGTATAGGAAAAGTAGAAATTAGAGGATTCCAGAGATAAGAAGTAATAATAGCAGTTAAAGAATATGAGATGGAGAAGTGTGAGATGTAGCACTTTTAGAAGGTTGCTGTAAGGACCTACTATATGGCACTCACAAATGGTAATGCAATGGCCATTCAGAATAGGAAAAATGTTTTCCAGTGGCACAACTGAGAGTGAAAAAGTGGTGGATGGGAGGAATGCTTAATTCTTTCCTTGGCCACTGTTTTTCCATTCCAAGTCACCTCCCAAGCAACTTGTCACTCCATGAGGTTTTGCGGAAAAGGGGTGGGTAACTGTCTCTTCCGGGCTGCTGTTTTTTCACTCCTGATCCCTTGGAAACAGGCTTTTCTTTCCAAAAAGGGTTTTTGGGCACAGATATATGTGTTATGTGTCATTTTGCCCTAAAAGCTATTACAATGAGTCATCTGATTTTAAAATGTATGCTCTTGTCCATCTCAAGATTTGATTATTATTTTTTCATTCCCTTTGATGGGGGCTTTAAAACAAAGCCATTTGGAAATTCACACAGAAAGCCCATCAGCAGTTGACCTTTGCCTGAGTTTGGAAACCCCTTTCAGGTACTTACTAACAACAGCTTGCTTGGCTCGGCTCTTCTCCTTTTGCTTGCTAAACTGTACATTACACTGTCATGTAATTACGCTACATTTTAAATGACATTTGATGGTAATCATTTTTTCCCCAATAAACTTCAGGGTGAACAAGGACAGGCAGGAATCCCAGGGCCACCTGGGCCACCAGGTCTTCCAGGGACACCAGGACCACCTGGACCAGCTGTGAGTATCTTGTCTAATTGCTTACATCTCTCTTGTCCTTCTTTTCCCCTGAATATGGTTTGCCTTTTATTTCCTGGTTTTCTCTTACCCTTTGCCTCCCCCACTCCCAGTTCCTGCCAACCTCCTGAAATGGGGCTAGAAAGGAAGTTTCCATATGAAGAGAATGATGTTGCCCTCATTTTCTTCTCTTGTATGTAGAGGTGTTTGAAAATGGTATTATTATTTTTCTCAGAAGTAAGCCCATTGTGGTCAGTAAGACTTAGGCTGTAATTCTGTCTTACTCACCAGTAACAAACACCTCTACTCATAGGTCTGTGGGAAAGTTACACAAGAATGCCATTTCTGCCACTCCACTATGTGTAAAAGTATCATGGTGACACTGTAGCTGCATTTATTTCATTCTCACTACAAACCCAAGTTTTAAAAGCCTCTGAAATCATTTTGATGTTCTGCTTAGACTACCATTCCCAGGGGGATAGTAAGTAGTTTCCAAAGGTGGAAATCACTCCATTGAAATAAGAACCACTATCTCAAAATAAAAGGGCACATTTCTTGTTGCCATAGGGAAAAGCAGGGGAACCAGGGAAGCCAGGCAAGGATGGAAAGGTACCTATTTAATATTTTCATTATGCACACTGCATTGGCTTGCATGAAGATTTTCAGTTTTCACTGCATGAGAATATAATAGGCCAGTGGTTCTCAAACGTTTTAGCATCGGGACCCACTTTTTAGAATGATAATCTGTCGGGGACCCACTTGAAGTGATGTCATAGCCAGAAGTGCCATCGTTGTGAGGCTAGAGCCTGCTGCTTTCCTGAAAATGCTGCAGTAAAATGGGTTATTTCTCAGCCATTTTCCAATAGCAAAGTGAATCAGAAAGAAAAAAACCTATTTACAACCTTGACACAAGCAAAACGACCACACAGCCCTTCCACGTTCCAGCATCCCATGTTCTCATATTTTCAATATGGCTACTCTAGGTGCTTCATGACTCACTGGTGGGTCCCGACCCACAGTTTGGGAACCACTATAAGACATTTGAACAGTGTTGCACAGTTGCATGGCTTGTTGAAATGATGGACAAAACTGTAAAGTGTTTACACCTTACATGGATTCAGTATCCATGTTTCTGCCTCCTTCAGTTATGTGTGGCCAACTAATGGCCCAATTACTCTATCAGGTATCCTAGTAAAAACATCTGAACTCTTTTCAATCTCTGATTTGTTTGCAATTTTGAGGAAAGAATTTGAATGGAAAAAAATTCAGCAACTCTTGGCAACATTGGATGCTCTTAATTCTGTGATAAATTATCACATATACAATAGCAGAATTATTATATCTGTACCTGATGGAGGAAACAGTTGTCTGTAGATGGCTTAATAAATAGTTAGCAAGACTGTGTGAATTTCAGCCCGCTTGGATGCTTCATCTTTACCTCAATATAGCAATCCAAAAACATCCACCATGAACAACTTCTAAATTGTGATTGTGTTAACTAGCTCTGAAGTAACTCCAAAGATGAAATCAATTTCATACAAGATTTTGCAAGCTTGAGATTTGAAAGGCACAAGGGAAAAAAGTGATGTCTAATAAGCATGGTGTGAAGAACAAGGTAAAATCACTAGCTTAAGTCTATCTTGTAAATGGCAGCCATTTTGCAGCAGTTGTGGAAACAGAGCTAGTTAGAAGGCTGAGAAGAAACATCTTGAATCTCACTTCAGCCAGGTGAGAGACCTGATAATAGCTGGATCCTTAAGGGTTCATTAATTGGGAATTGGCTTCAGCTGTGACTCTCCTAGTGGGAGGAGTCAGAGAGAGTGACCAACAGCAACACCAAGTGATGAGATTATTCTTCAGAAGCTTTGGCGGGTCTGAATTTCTGATTGGACAAGAGTTTCAATGTATTAAAGACTCTGTTATTGGAAAGGGTGAGCTGCTCTTTGCAGTTCTGTCATGAACATCTGGTTGTATCAGCCATGGTATGGTAGTTAGAAGAGCTATTTGTTTATGCTCAGAAGTTGGAAAGATTTAGGCAAGCATTAGTGATAAGTAACACAAGGAAGTGATAAGGAAATATAATACTGTGGTTACTTTATGCCATCCCACGAAATTCTCCCTTCAGTAACAAGACAATAACTTAATCCTCTGAGAGCGCAATCCTAACCTGGAGTTAGGCTGGCACAGTTAGGTCAGTGAAGTTTGGCCAGCTCAAGGGACACTGTAAAGTATGTTTGGACCACTCTTGGAGTCAAAGAGGCCAGCACACAGATGTGCACAGTGGTGTCATTCAAATGATTTAGGAACAGGAACTCACTTTTGATTGGCACTTGTTGGGAACCCAGAACCAGCCATGGAGCCCGTTAGGATCCGGAACGCCCGTTCTGGTCCGTTCCCCCTGAATGACATCACTGGATGTGCACTATCTTCCTGACTCCAAGCGTGATCCAATCACACTTTATGGCGGCCCTTGTGCCAGCCAAACTTGTGCCAGCCAAACCCTAACTGTGCTGAACTAACTCCAGGTTAGAATTGCGCCCTGAGTCTGTAGAAACATGACTGTAGTATTTACTGAAGTGATTATTTAGGACTTATATAGAAACAATCACACCACATGGATGCTTGATTGTACCAACAGAGGCATAGGGAGGGTGCTGCAGGGGAAGGCGGGTGCTTGTTGTTGCAGGGCACAGCAGCGCGGAAAAATCCACAAGCTTTTGGGGGGGCCCCTGCCCTCCCTTGCATTCAGATAGCTCTTAAATGGAGTGATCTGGGCACGGGGAGGTGTGGCTGGGCAACGCACAGGGGTGGGGTAGGAGCACTGAGGCCTGCCCTTGGGAGCGTTGTGAGCAGAGTATGACTCTGTGTACTTCTGTTAAAAATGCATAGATATTGCTGATGGTTGTAGAGAGATTTTTGGTTGATATTGGTCTTGGATTGCACTAATTTATGATTGAGAATAATTTCTACAGACTTGACAGGTAATAAAAGCCCAGTGTATATGATGTTGTATGAGTAGAAATAAATGAAACACAGATCCTAGCATATTACCCAATGCTGTGGAGAGTTCACTGTTTTATTGCCTCATTATGATCTTTGTTTTTATTTTCAGGGCTTGCCAGGACCACCTGGACCAAAGGTGAGTAAGATCTCAGAACAAATATCAAATCTTATGACTGTCCTCTAAAATTTAAAATACTTGTAAGTGAATATGTAAAATGCAGCAAAATCCAGAATATGGATATTATATTAGCTGGTTTCACAAGATGATGTCAGTGTTCTAATTATAATGTAGTCAGTCAGCCTTGCTTTGCAAACGAACAAATTCAAATCCTGCAACAAAGCAATGAGAATTCACTAATATCTCTCTCTCTGTCTTTGGCCCTGGTGCTAAGCAGTCCGGTAACCAATACTAAGCAGGGCCAACATAGTAAGGCTGACATAGCAGGGCTGCATCCTAAAACCATTAGGAGGCAGCAGCACAGCGCAAGACAAGGGGAGGTTTTCCCGTTGCACCCGGGTAAGCCCCAGCCAGCCCTATGGGACTGCTCAGATCTGTGCCTGCTGTTTTGCAGGCTCAGGTACACATGCACAGCAGTGGCCCAAATCAGGGCCGCTGAGGCTGGGGATGGGGTTTAGGATTTGGCACCATGGCTGTCTTGCATCACCGCCCCTGTCGCCGCACTGTGCCACCCCATTATGCCCTCGGCACGCCTCTGGCAGGCCCTCGGCGAGGCCCTGCGCCTACTGAGCACTGCTGACACTCAACCAGTGATGTCATGCAGGGGGTACGCGGGGGTACGCGAGTACCGGTTTCTAGGATTACAGCTGGCCCCGCCCATTCACCCGCCCACTCGTCGTCTCCGCCCTCTGCAACGTTTGAATTACCTGCATGTTTGAGTTGCCTGCATGTTCTCAGAGCCAGGCAGGCAGCGAGTGGAGCCTTTCCTTTCCTTGCCACTGAAAAATGAGTTGCTCTGGGGTTTTAACATGATGCCAGGCCTCCTTAACATGTTCTGGGGGTGATGTGGAATACTGTTGCAACTGTTGGGTCAGTTTAAAATCATCTGAGGCCTCAAAAAGGGCTTTTTTCATGTCACTTCCTGCCACGACATCACTTCTGGCTTATGATGTCACTTCCGGTGGGTGGGTCCTGACACGTGCCAATCAAAAGTGAGTACCTGTTCTTAAATCATTTGGATGACACCACTGCACTCAACCAGCACACGGCTGGCACGGCTGAGAGGCACAGTGGCCCCCGTGCACCAACACTGCTGCTTGAGCCAGTCCAGCACCTGACAAGCCGGTGCAGATGCACTTGACGGCATGTTTGTGACAGCACTAGACCAGCGCAAGAGCATAGTGCCGGCGCAGGTATAGGACTGCTCTCTGAATCTCAAAAAAACCCAAATCCATTGCCAGTTTATAGCAAAGGCCAAGATTCTGGATATACATACAAGTACTTTGGGCTCTAGTAAACTGGAGTCATACACATATTCACATTTTTTCATTGCGTGTTTATATATTGAGTACCTCTTTTAAGTACTTTGGACACTTCGAGATATGGTTTTTAAAAAATAAAAGATTAGTGTGAAATCTGTTAAGATATGGAGGACTTGTATTTGGCCCACTCATTTTCCACTTCAGACCAGGTTTAAAAATCAGGCCCTACCTGTTTTAGCTCTGTGAAGAGGTCTAGCCAGAAGGAATTGTCGAGTATGCCAGGTACTTTCTAGAGAAACACAGAGTGCTTGCTCCCCTGCTGGTGCAGGCAGGATTGTGTGATTCTGTGGATTATCAAATAACCCGTAATCTTATAGCTGTCTACTCAGAAGTAAGTCCCAATAGGACTTACTCCTAGGTAACTGTGTATAGAATTACAATCTAACTTTATTTGTTGCATTCAGTTCTCATTCTCACTGCATGTAACAATACCTCTACATGCTGATCCTTAAAGGCTAGAACAGTGGTTCTCAAACTTTTTAGCACCAGAATCCACTTTTTAGAATGACAATCTGTCTGGGACCCACCAGAAGTGATTGTATGGCTGGAAGTACCATCATTGTGGCTGCAGCTTTCTTTTTTTATATAAATAAAATAAATAAAATAATAAAATAATAAAAGATAGAAAAGAAAAGAAAAAATATAAATCATGCATAAATACTTTGTAAGACACAGCAAGAGCAAAGCAGTATATCTTACTTACAGATAGTTTTCCGACTACCAAGTCAAAATGTTAAAATCAATATATCCTCGCCAGCCCTTCTTATACAATCCAGTTAATTCGCCCATTACAGTGATTTTGATCTAATTCCATTGATTCTATTTATCAAACCCATATACCATTAAATCAGGAAAAGGAAAAGTTGGGGGAGTGGGGATAACAATATCCAAAGAAGGCTTCTGAGAGCTCAATGCTTGAGTCAATTGAATTGAAAGTGGAGGACATGCTTGCCCCACAGCCATACTTGAGTCTTCTTGGTTATTTATTTTATTTCTATTTTAAAATATTTATAGCCTGCCTTTCTCCTCTTAAAAAAAGTGTTCAAGGTAGCTAACAATTACCAAAATATATAAAAACAGAATATAGCATTAAAACAAAACAGGAGCCTTTTACAGGATGTGTTCCTTGGAGTCTTTGAGTTCATGCTTTTTCAAGGGAAAGTGTATTTAATCAGTTTAGCTCAATGCTTGTTTTATTTTCTCTCTCTTGGGCTTGACATTTGCAGGGAGAGCCTGGAATTCAAGGATACCATGGCAGAAAGGTATGATCAAACATTTGAGAAGCACAGAACCAAACTTAAAATAAGTACAACAGTATTTTAACCACATTAAACTGAACCTGAGCCATCTGGGAACATGCTGGCAAAGATACACCATCCAATCCTTACTTATACAGTATATGTACACTTGCACATCTTCACCATCTCACTTTCATCATTTCCTGCATTGAGTAGCTTTGGCTTGCAGTGACTGGGATTGAAGTAAGTGTGACTTCCCCTTGAGCCATTACAACCTCTGTCATTCCCCTTGGGTAGCATCAGTAATAAGAGGGTGGGACTGGAGATGTTTCCAGTTTTGCAAGAACTATTCAGTTTTCTCAGTTGCTTAGGAAAGTTCCTGCCAGGAGATTCTGGATATAGAAAAACTGAAATCCCTTAAGATTTTACTACTTCCTGGTAGGAGTTCCTTAGTTTATTTATTGCATATAAAACGTAATTGTTCTATATATTCTTTCATTAGTCTTCTCCTGACTCACTTAAAAAGAAACCTGATTCAAATGTCCATAGTGCACATGGTACAAGCTTATCATGACTACCACCTTACCATGCACATTTGGGGAGTGTATCATAAACCCTTCCTTCATGTAGAAACCTAATATACTGGAGAGAGAGAGCGAGAGAGCTGCAGAGGCATGTTTACCTAGGAGTGCTTCCAAAGACGCAATCTTCCATGAATCTGCTGAGATGGTATGAGTCTATGATTCAGCCCTCTCATCTGTTCCCTAAAACATTTAAGTAAACCACTTTCTTTGCATTGATGATCCTTACCTTACCTATCTCTTCTATAAAATGTTTAGTTAAACTTGATGCTGCTTCTAGTTATGATCCTGTTTTATTATGTAACATATCCCTGTTGTTAATTATGTTATGTTGTATTATGTTATAATATACATATTATGATGTCTTAAATGTTATGGCTTGGTTATGCAGGATTTGAAGCTTTTGAGTCATAAAAACTTCCCTACTGAGATTCTGAAATCTGAAAAACTCAGATTTCCCTATTGAGCCAAACAGCAGCCCAGGGCACCTGATCCAGATTAAAACAGTGATGAAGGGAAAGATTCAAAGACTCTATCCCACTATAGTCCTGATTTTTCTTTCTCTCACGTACAAATAGCACGGATTGGTTCCGTGCTATGTCATAACACCCTATCAGCTCTCAGAACTTTCATTGGTCAGTTTTGTGTTAAAGAAATCCACTTTTTGTTACATAAGACAGGTGTGGATTTTTTTTTTAAATTTAGCTACGACCTTTGACAGAACACAGATAACTCAATATGGTTTCTTTCATTACATTCTTCCCTAAGTTCCACATTGAATGATATATAACATTATGGTATTATTCCTAAAAACCAGGATTTTAACAATTTTGGATACTAGTGGTGTAACTCCCCCCTCAAGGGTGGCACCCAGGGTGCCCCACCCCCTAGCTAGCTATATTACTACTACTGCCAGTGGGTCTGCAGTGTGCACTTCAGAGGCTGCTTTGTGACTGCTGTAAAGTAGCCTCTGCTGGCGCAACGCTAGTTCTGCTGCTGGGAGAGGGTGTAGGATTGTGACATGACCCTTTTCTGTTATTCTAATAGTGGTAAGCATCATGTAGTGACATTCTGTTCAATGACAGACCACATATACTAAGGTGCAGGAGCTGCTTACCTCGGGCGTGCTCCAGTGCTGCAGGGCTGGCGCAACTGCTTGTATTGACACTGCTCACCTTGCGCTGGCGCAAAAGTGCTTTACGGCACTTTTGTGACACCACAGGGCCAATATAAGCAGCTTGCATCAGCCCTAGGGCGCTTTGGGATTGCGCCCTGTGAGTGTTTAATGAAGGGCCATTCTGAGGCTCACAGAGGCCAATAATGTAGGTCCATGGCCTAGCAGAGGCCTCTGGCCCCTTAGTGAGCACCACTGGCACCACCAAACACAAAGGTAAGATATTCATTTCCTTAACAATGGGGATTGTAGAACGTATCCCTGTTGCTAAGTGATACACACCTGTACTTAACTGCATTCACCCAGCAACTATGTCATATGGGATTTCTACCTATCACTTCTCTAATAAATTTTCTTCTTATCCAGAAGACATTTTAAAATGCTCCTATCTGTATTTGCTGCTTCTTCCATTTCCTTGCATCTTTTCCTTAGGGTGAGGTGGGTGAAGCTGGTGCACCAGGTGCCTCTGGCCTTCCTGGTCCTACAGGCCAAAAGGTAACTTTTGTATTGCTCTAACAACCTGTGATACTTGGAATCAATTTGATTACGAGTTCAGCTTGTTAAAATCATCTGCACAATGAGTGATAGTGATGTTTAAGGCGGGTAATTATAAATTATAAAGAAATACATCTTTTAGCTGATAATAGCTAACTAAAATTGGAATGCACAGAAGGGAATTTTGGCAGGATCAGCTTGTCATTCAGGGGTGAAAAATGTTGCACCTGCCTGGAACTGTAAAGGTTCCTTAATTGTCTGACAGGTGCAGAAGCCATCCCCTTTTTTTGTATCTGATTACAGATACTGATATGTAGCTGATAACATATCTTGATTTTTTAACTGATGGGTTGCTTCATAAACTAATTAATATAACTATTGCAGTATCTTCAGAGGTGCAATTGGGAGCATGCAGTGAAAATGCTGGTTTCTCTTGACTGGACACATACAGAATATCTGTTGTTTAGCAGCCTGAAGGCTATGTCAAATCTCATATTTAAAGCCCATGTTGAATAAAATGCATTGCCATAGAATATCAAATGTTGCAGAGCTATATACCCTTCTTTTAGACCAGTGTTCTTCAACCTATGGGTCAAGATCCCAATGGGGTCGCAAAGCCTCATTTGTGGGGCCCTGGCAACCTTTCAAAGCCTGTGCAAGGGAAGACTTTGACCCAATCAATAATGGTACTGCCCTTTCAAAACTGAGTCCTTGATATCATCCTGCACAGCCTCTCCTTGATGCCTTTCCCTTCAACCCTTAAGGCCAGCCCTGCTTTGAATGGTAGCTCACAGAGGAGTTGTGAAATGCAAGAGGTAGGGGGAAACAGGGCAAGGCAGATTGGGAGTGGGGGTCCCCAGTATCATACTTCAATTAGCTATTTCTTTATTGGGGTCATGGCACGAAAAAGGTTGAAGACCACTGTTTTAAACAGAACTGCAGTAACACATTTGGGAAACCACTCAACAGGCCAGGATGTTAGGCATGAGATGCAACTGTCACCACTAATGTGAGACCATGGTCTCCCCATAATGTTTAGTCACATTTATCCATGTTATGACATAATCTTGTTGTGTATTTTATGTACCTCCCTACTCAATATATTGACTGGTAGTTGCAGGGAAATGGATAATGTGTTAATTCTGGCAACTTGCCTAAATATCACAGCACTGAGGAAAAGCCGACCAACCTCTCCCAGGTCTCACCCTAACCAACCCTTAATGTAACAAATTTGCTGGTACAGTAGTAATATTTATGGGGAACAGTGTATAAACAGATGATGTCATCTTATTAATCTTTTTAATTTATCCTGCATAGTTCAAACCATCAGAAACAGAAATTTTCTTGCTAAAATAGGGTAAATCTACACTACTGACTGGCTTATCAATAAACAATTGCTAGGGGGGTGAGGAAACACCTGGAACTATAATTTTGTGAAGAGAGCTGGGAGAGTATATTTTCTTGAAGAGTACAAGAATCTCTAGGAATCTGACAGAGAATTTTCACTTCCCTCAAGCTTCTCTGTAGGAAGCATGAGCAATGTTGGAGGTTGGCTCCAATCTTGGTTGGCTCTGGTTGAGGGCTCACAAACTCCCCAGGACCCTCCTGGAAAATCCCTGAAGTCCCCAAGTCCCCATTTATATGGCAGCAGTAGAGTGATTGTTGCCATTCTTCCTGGATGCTGTTGCCTTGGGGTTTACCTTGATGCCTGGAAAGAAACCATGACTGCCTGGGGTGGGGGCATGAGACAGGTAAGAGGATGACTCTTGTTCTGCTCCTGTCCTGTTTCCCCTCCCCTGGCCAGCCAATTTTGTGGCTCTCCGGCAACCTTGTTTTCCTTGAGAGCAATTTAATCAGCAGGACAGGGAGGACAGAAGAGAGGGAACTACCTGCAGGATGACTGCATAAATAATTCTTTCCCCAATCCCCCTCAACAATCAGATTGCCTGCCTGCCATCTGCTTGCCCACCACAGTTGTCATTACAGCTCCTGAAAATGGTGGTGGTGGAGGAAGTAAGTGGGCAATGGAGAGAATCTACAGGGAGATGGAAGAGGGAGATGGAAGCAATTTCCTTCTCTCTCCCCCAGCCAGCCAGGTAGCTTTGGGGTCATGTGCATTTGCATGGAGCCCCTGAAAGCAAAGTGACCAAGGGTCCTGTGCAACCCTGGGAAAAGTAATTATAGTAAAATTGATATAAAGCCAATTTATGTGTATAGTAGAGTTATTCAACTGCACCCCACATACTTCAACTACATTTTTTTTATTTGCCTTACTCTCTTTGAACAAAGTGAAAGAAGAACCCTCTGCTCTTTTTTTATTATAGTTTTTAATTGTTTGGGGCTTTTCTGAATATTCTTTTCTAGTGGTTCTCAAACACTTTGGCACTGGGACTTGCTTTTTAGAATGACAATCTGTCTGGGACTCACCAGAAGTGATGTCATTGTTAGAAGTGCCATCATTGTGATTCCAGAGCCTGCTGCTTTTCCAAGGTTGGGTTATTTCTCAGCTGTTTTCCAATAGCAAAGTGAGTCAGAAAGAAAAAAAAAAAGTCTATTTACAACCTTGACACAAGCAAAATAACCACACAGTCCTCCTCCTTTCCAAGTGTCTCGTGTTCATATTTTCAGTGATGGCCTGCTGGGTGCTATAGGGCCCACCTGAAATTGACCTGCCCCAATTTCCAGACTGTGGGGTTCCCCACCGCTGGAGAGCATTCCGGGGTAGGGGATGGAGCAGGGGCAGGACCGGCGGTGACTCTCCTTACTCAGTGCAGTGCAGCCTTCCTCAGAGGCTCTCACTTCTGTGCTGGCTAAAAAGCCAGCACAAGAACGAGTAGACCCATTGCCCGCCCTGTGCCCTTTCTGCGGGGAAAGGGGATGAATGTCCCCTTTCCCACTGGACCCTCCCAGGCCTGCCTGGCTGCCACAAGATGCAGTGGTAGCCGCTTGGCTACCACTGCGTTCCTGGACGATTGGTCAGTTGTGGATTAGGCTGCCCACCAGTAACCCACTTGGTCAACCCCCAGAACTACCACTTCTACATTCAATATCAGTTTTTTGAAAGCAATTCTAAAATTCTTATCTTAGAGCCCAGTGCTAGGCATGTCTGCTCAGAAGTAGACATGCATATAGTCATAATATGACATTATAGTCAATGGAGCTTACACCCCAGTAAGTGTGGATAGAATTTCAGCCCCAAACTGCAATCTTATCATCTGGCAGTAAGTCCCATTGGCTAAAATGGGAGTAATGTCCGAGTATGAATGCATGGGATTGGGCTTAAAGTTTTATTAGTCTCATTCTCGGCTAGTAAATTCTCTCTATAAATGGAACTGGGAGCAAATATTTTTATTCAAAGAGTTAACTTGCAGGTACTAAAGAACCACTGTTGTCTATGACATGTGCACTCTTTTTTTCCTCACTATTATCATGCTTAATTTCTGGAAAAACGCCTGTCTGTTCTGGGCCTTCTTTTCTAACCCTTTCATTACACAGGGTGAGGGAAATGTACTCTGCAATTCCTAAGGGATACTTTCATCTATTTTTACTTTATACATTCCAGGATCAAATCTTGGTATTTAAAATAGGTGGCAGGGCTGAGCCCTGGCACAGATGAAGCTCTGCACTATCATTTCTGGTCATATAGTTGCACAGTATAGGGTTTTGCAGAGCTTAAAAAAAATCTGTTTGACAAACAACAATAGAGAAACAAAAGGAAAGACCTGTGCATTGTGGGTGAGCATGCCTCTGTCATCCCCACAATCCTTTCAATTTTGAAGAGTCGCCAACAAACACGTTTGTCAAGAGCTTGTCTTTATCTTTCATTCTGCAACTGTTCTACCTCTGTTTCTTCTCTGCCTTTGCATTTTCTCTTGAACAGGGTGAAAAGGGGGAACCTAACATGAAGGTAGGCATGGAAAATTATTTCATGTCAGTTTGGCATGGGGAAATATTGTTACAGAGAACATTGTCTTGTTATTTAAAAAAACCTGGAGCCAAGACAGACCTATGGCCTATTTAATGGCATATACATCTGTGTTTCAATTAACCACAAACAGACATTCTACGTCCCAGTTCCACTGGGCGCACACAGACATACTGTGAAATCTATCTTTATGAGCCCGGTGAAATTTGATTCTTACTAAAGGCATTTCTTTGACTATTCAAACTGGCTGATGATTTCTTACTTTTCTGAATCTTGTGAGATGGTTTGAAGTTTCTTCACAATGTCTGGTTAGCTGACGTATCAAATCCACTCAAAGTTGGCAGATCTTGATGTTGAGGTCTGACATACTCCCTTTTCCCCCTCTGCTACTCAAAACCTTTTGGAGAGGTTAAAATGATTTCATGCCCATATGTTATCTATTCTATTAAAATGGACATTGAACCTATAAATTTTTATATATTACTCTGTTCTTAAAAGGATATTACAACTTTGGCCAAGATTTACAGAAGACAAAGCAAACTCTGTCATACCATACATTTTAAATATCCTGGGGGCCTGATTCTTGCATTACGTATACATGCTCTCATTTACACCAAGTAGAGATGTTTTTGGTGAGTAAGATAGGATTATAGCCAGTGGTGTCATTCAAATGATTTAGGAACAGGAACTCACTTTTGAGTTCAAATTCAAATGTTGGAAAAAAAAAAAAAACCGGAAGCAGCCACGGAGCCTGTTAGGATCCGGAACGCCCGTTCTGGTCCGTTCCCCCTGAATGACATCACTGATTATAGCCTAAGTCTTACTGAATGCAGTGGGCTTACTTCTGAGAAAATAAATAACAATGTTTTAAAACACCTCTGCAAAAATGGCTATTGAATATGTATTTTCATTTCAATATACATGGCAGGTTGCTTGGATTAGTTTTTCAGTGCATGTATTGGGATATACATAGATTTATTAGTGACTATTTTCTTCTACTTCATATATTCTTTTTTAAAATAGGTTTTGTCCTTTATCCCTTAGTGTCCATGAGCAACAGAAATATACAAACCAAGAGATTAGTAGGAAAGAGAAACTTTGCCATAATCTGCTGTGCAAAAGTGCTACCCTGGGCAACTGCCTAGATTTGCTTAATAGTGCATCTGTATTTATTAAATAGATTTCAAATTTACATGCTCTGGCTGAAACATCTCTGGTAATAAAAGGTTGTATAATAGCCTGCATTCTAAAGTTGGAGTACAAATCCATAGGTTGATTGCCCAGAGCAAAGTGTATTGTTGCAGAGGAGATAATTGGTATGGGTCTGTTGCTTCATTGTGGTACCAAATGGCCTTGTTTTGTTGTTTGTACAGAATTTCTCAAATTTCTTAAGTATTGATCAGGCCCTCTAGAAGTTATAGCCACTTTGAGGAAATTACCATATACTTGCTCCTCTCCAGGCCTTTCTCATAACAACAAGGGAGGGGGGAATATTGGGGGCAATAAAAGCAAAAAGGTACTTAAAATCTGATTCATGGGCTCACTTTGACATGGCCTTGAGCAAGTTTAAAACACACAACTAGTATTCCTCATTGGCATGGGTGCTGGGTACCAATTCATAACACTACAGTGATTTTTCTTTAAAATATAGATGCTATGGTTACACTGAACTTTCTAATCCTATGATAAAAGGATTGTTGAATTGACAAAATGTGTAATCAATAAAACTAGGGAGAAGGGGGGTTATTGCCATTTTTCTTTGATTTTTTTGAACTTGTCAGTTTTAAACATTCAGGCTTCATCACTTTTGTTTGACATACGCATGTGTAATAGCTATAATTTCAACCAGCATTTCACCAGAAACATCTAGTAAAAGAATTACATGACATCATAATATTCAGTGTTTTTTTCGCCCCTACTATAATTCACTGGCTGCTGCTTGCAGGACTAGAGAAACCCTGTACATCAAATCACATGTCTCTTTTACTAGACATTTAGTGAGGCGCATGGGGAAATGTGGGTTGGTGGCAGCCAGCTATTCCCTGCAATCTATTTAGGCACTTAAAACACATATATGAAATACAGCTGTGTCTCCTGAAAGTAAGATGGGAAGCTGTCCAAAGTAAAGGTAAAAGGCTTAGTCTGTATCCTATACACTGTTTCCTTGGCATAAGCTCCATTGAGTACAATGGGACTTCTGACTACACATGCATGGGGATTGTTACTAGTTACTGATGCTCAATCTTAACACAGGTTTGGGAATCGCAAAGACAAATAGATAGGACCTCAGTTTGATTTTAAGTTTGTGAAGAAGAAAGGGCCCAGAGAAGCAAAATAGAAATATTTCTACTTTGGCGAATATAGTAGGGTATCCTCTTGGCCTTGGCCTCTATCAAACATTCACACTATCAAACATTCATAACCATCGTCTCCAGCTATTACCCAACTGGGGCTGGGTTATACCCAGTGGTGGTATCTAAAGCGGGAGGAACCGGTACGCTGGGCAGGACTTACATGTGATTGGCTGCCCGTCCGTTCAGTTCCGCCACCTGCCCGCCCGCCGCGCGGACTGCCCTAGCCTCGTAGGGGGTGTCTGCTCGCCGGGGGGGGCGGTGGGGGGCGCACCGGGTGCCTGGGTGAGCAGCGGTGGGGCGCGCCAACCAGGGGCAGCCCGTGCAGCGAGCGTGCGGGCGTGCAGGTGGTGGAACGGAACGGACGGGCTGCCAATCAACTGTACATTCTGCCCAGCGTTCCGGTTCCTCCCGCTTTAGATCGTTAAGATTGTATAGATTGTATAGATTGTATAACCTGGTTATACCCTAACTTGAAACTAGCTGTGTTGTCTTAGAGAAAGATTCAGAGGCACCCCATTATTATTCTTGGCCTATAACAGCTGGAAGGCAATTGTTTACTTAGAGTGGGAGTTTCTTTAGACTTGCTCTTTAATTTTTGAGTAATTTTTAATCTAATTTGCTAATTTAGAGAATAAGCCCATTGTAGTTTTAGCATTTCATTAAGTGGAAGGGTGAAATGTGGAGTGTAATTTGACTGTTTTACATCACTTGGGATAATGTCTGAAACATAGCCAATTAAATAGATATTTACTTTCTGGGATGATCACATGAACACTAAAACTGCTGGAAATTAGTAAGGAAATGGAAGATGGATGGTAAGAAAACCATTCCTCTGTCTTCAGTAATGTTCTCTTTCCTTAAGTTGTACAGATTTCCTCAGTCCATGCTTTTCACAGGCTAAACTCATCTTTGAGCTAATTAGTAAGTGCCTGATGGGGTGGGGCTAAAGGTCATATTAGACTGCTGTCATTGAGTGGACTGTCACTTGGAAGTGGAAGAGGTAGGGTGAAAATGGGCAGCACCATACAGTTATTGAATGGCCAGCAGCACCCAGCATAGACCTATGATGAAATGAGAGCATTTTTGAAGACCTCACAATTATAAACATATTTCAGTTGTCCTCCTCTAATAATTAAGATAAAGATGGGTCAGCATTGGCAAGTAAAATCAATATTTAGCAGCATACACTAGAGTTGTCCTCCACACCCACTTATAAATCTCCTCCTATAAGTTTTCCACGTCTGTTTCATCTTGAGCGTGCAACTGAACAAAACATTCAGAAGTAGTTCTCAGAAGTGGATTCAGGGATGATTCAGCAAGAGTTTCATACCTTGTCCAGGAGCACAACAAGCTCAGTGGAGACATAGCTTCTTAATTATGGATTTCTGATCACCTAGGAAATGTCACATTTCACAGTTTTTTTAAAAAAAATCAAAGCTCTATAAAACTTGTGGTCTAGGCAACCAGCGGAAGAGAAGACTCGCCTGGTGGATGGAACTGAAAGCCTGTGTCTTTTCTTCTGAGCTTTGAACTAAGGTCTTGGACTGCCCTCTGGTGGAGGATTGGAAGACATCTTGTTAACGAATTTTAATTCAAATTAGGCTGAGCTGAAAGTTCAGATAGTTTCAAGTTTGCATTTATGTCAAAAATATTTTCCGTTTTGATGGGTCTTTTGACACTTATTGCAAACATATTTGCTTCATTTCTATGCTGCTTTATGCCTTTTTGTACCCCCTAGCTGCCCATTTTTCTCAGAATTATTTTTTCTTCTTCTGAGAACAGTGAAGTTCTTTGCCATCACTATTCTCAGCCTCATTTGCCCTCGTTGTTTTTTAATCTAATTTTGTTGCGGATAACACTATAGCTGGAGTGATGATGCCACAATCATCTATACAAAAATCATGTAGATTGTTGCAGCGAATCAAATGTAACTGTGAGTTCAAAGAAGGCAAATGAAACAGAGAACGATGAGGGCAAAGAGGATTACAGCAATCAAAGGGACCAAAAGATACTGAATAGCATAGAAAAAACTTTAAATGTTTGCAAAGAGGGGCAATCGTGATTGCCTAAATCAAATGTGCCTATTTCAAAGCAAATATTGAACAAGAAAATATTCATTGAAACCCTGTTTCAAATCCTGCAGTTTCTCTTGATCCAGCAATGAGGGACCACAACAATGAGGTCCCTTAGCAATTATAGGACTTTTGCTTAACACGTGTGTGTACATGGTAGTGGGTGTACACCAGTTGAGTGTAACTGACGCCAGTCTTGTGTTTTGCATTTGCTCAGGCTGATGGCAAGAGAACATCAGGTCCTACAGGTCTTTGAGTTAAAAGGCCAACTCTGGCTTGTTGGAACAATGCACATACCTTTCCCTTGCTAGCTTAAGAAAAGCTTTTGGAAAATTCCATGATCAGTTGTACCTTGCTTGGGCATCCTACTCAGACCTGCAAATGGTGCCACATCTTGGGACCTTAGGCTGAAATCCAATCCATATTTACAGTTGACGAATGTGATTTACTTCTGAGTAGACCTAACCTGACCATATATGGTTTTCCTTGCCCATTGACAATCCAATCAAGAGTCTTATGCTCATGTGGACACATATCTCTTGAGCAATTAAGGAACACCCAGCCATACCATTCTCAGGCTGTGTGACACAATGGCCATCTCCATTGGGGATGGGCAATAGAAAGCCCATTAAGGCTCATTTCAGAACAAAAGAATGGTCCACAAGGAACTCAACCCACATAGATGCTATCTTAATCCTGAGCAAGAGTTCATATAAAAGATCTGATCATATACCAATGTGCACACTTTCCTTCCTCCTAAGGTTTGAAATATACTCATTGGTGCTAGATCAAGTACTATGCCCCATTCCCTTCAACAACTAAAGAAAGGCTGTGTGAATAGGTACCCAGGGTGTGTATTTGGCCCCTTTTTTCCTTTTGGCCTTCCTCTCTTTCTACTCTTCCCCATGCCTTCTTCCCTCTGAAGTGAAGCAAACTCCAGTGCAGCTCCCACTGACTTGCTCCTCAAGAAACATTACTCTGGGAAAGCACTCTTAATTCTCTTCGTTTTCTCCACCTATCCTGAAACCAGCTAGCACCTAATCCCTGCTGTGTTTGTTTATTGAACCTTCTATAGTTTCCACCCTTTTGGAACTATTGTTCTAATCAGGAGATCACCACATCTTGTCTAACTAGCCTCATAAATGAAAGCTTTTCAGCAGAAACAGATAGGTAACATTGGTTTCTGTGCTGGCCTTGCTGGTTTATCTGATGTGTTTTATTTTGTATGCAGCCAACTGGCAATACACTTACTGTCTTTATCCCCTCCTCCTTTGTTCAGTGTGCACTGTAAATATGTGCATGAGTCTAGGACTCTGTAATCCAAAGGTGGAGGCTTGGAGTTTGGCTCAAGGTCTCTTTTTCAGTATTCCCTTTCAGTCATCCACAGTATAAGCATTCCTCTTGTAATAAAGCCATTTTTTTCAAGTGCCAAGGAGTGGCACGTGTCCTCATTTCAGAGAAACACCCTCTGTTGTTTTAATTTAAAATAGGGGATCAGTCAAGATTAGAACCTTAACATGGAGGAAAGAGGGAATTTACAGTAACAGTCCTGGGGAAAATTTTGCACACCCCCTGCACTAATGACAGCTTGGGGACAAAAGGATTTTCACTGGGACTCTGATATAGGGTTAAATAGCCACAGTACACTGCAGTCTTGATCATGATCAGGCCTCCTTGGCTTTTCCTTTGATTAAAACAGAAACATAAGCACAAATGATACATTTAGCATCACATATAGTTTGACCCTGAGTGACATCTGAAAGGACATCAGATGATCTCTCCTTCTGCATGGACCATCTCTGCAATACTACAGTTCATGACACAGCACTAAGTATGTAGCATAGCCAGTCTCTAGTCTGATTTTAATATATAATAGTTTTTGAGACTCTGGCGAAAGGATCCTCATATCAAGCAAGTCATGTTATCCTCTCAGCTAACAATCAGGATCGAGGGACTAAACCATAAGACATTTTTCTACCTAACATTAGGCACAGGGAAGGCAGCTTCTAGACACATGCATACTGTATATTCTAGTATATACTGAAGCTTCTGAAAATCTTATGGAATACAGAGTATCCTGCTATTTTATGGTTGTCAACAAAAATCATATGGAGATTTATATTTCCGCCCATCTCTTTCTTCTTCATCTTCTTTATTTTCCTCTTCCAGGGGGAGAGGGGCATGCCAGGGCTACCAGGAAAACAAGGAGTTCAGGTATTCTTCAAGAAACAGAGACTGATTTATCCAGTCACTTTTATCCATACCTCTCAACTGTACCTCTGAGATTCTATTCAGTGACTACACCAATTTGGTGTCTATAATGTTTTCTGTCATATTCATTCTGATTTTTTCCCCTGCCTTTCAAATATAAGAACATAGAGCCCAGTTTAGCAAAGAAAGAAGCACCAGGAAGAAATGTTTTTGCTGAACAAATGGCATGCCTGTTCCTGAAAATTGTGTTCCCATTATGGGATATAGGGAAGGAAAATTTGCACCCACAGGGTACCAATGAAATTGCTGTCTGACATATTAGCTTTTGCTTTATCCAGTGGATAAATATAGCACTTTGAAAACAGAAATAATACATTTGCTTCCTGACTAGTAAACTGAGGTTCAAACTTGTATTACATTCTCAAGAATGCAGCAGAATTACACTAAAGCATCATCTTAAGTTTAAATGTTTCACATTTGTTACTTACAGATGTGCATATTTTAGTACAGAACATTTTTAATCTGAAAATATAAATTCATGTACAAAGGACTGGCATGCCATCTCTTCAATGAAATCCATCCTCCAATATATTTTTATCTGTATACAATCCCCTTCATGTGTCTAGCCTACAGTTACTAAACATTACTCACATCTGATGCATTTCTGAATGTTTCTTTCACCTGTTATTACATAGATTCCCTGATTGCAATCTTCTGTCCTTGTGTTTTTTAGCTTTGCCCCTGATTTCTGTTTCAGAAAGTTGAGAGGTATGATCCTTCTCCCTCTTCCTCCACCCCTAGCTGCTTCACACCTCTCTTTGTTTGAACTTGTTTGCAAGCCTTTCTTGGTTATGAACTCATTTGTTTCTGCAAGCAGCCTCTTTGTTGCTCATCTATTGAACTAAATTCTTCACACATGTGATTCCATTTCTAACCGTCTTTTCATCTATTCCCAATTCTCTCCCTAAAACTTGCTCTTAAATTGAATGTTCTCACTGAAGAGCCTAACACATACTAATATTTAGAATGTATATATATCATTAGACTTTTTACTGATAAGGCCAAATCCTTTATACAACCAATAAGCAGTCATCTCTTTGCATAATTACATGTTAGCCTAGGAAATTCCTGCACTTGGTTTCTTTCCCAGAAGCTTTCATTACCCTTCTTTCACTGGGCAGATGTGACATTTTTGAATATTCTGTGATTCTAGGAACTTGTTTCAATCAGCATCACTAACAGTCATCAGAACAGTCAGGGAACAACCAAATATGACTTACAGGACATGATGCTGGCCAGTAGGAATGCTGCTAAAAATAGCCTTCTCATGATGACTGATCCACTTGATGCCACATTTGTATGTACCTCTCACATGAATTGAGCCATCCATGGTCTCCTTTTGACCATCAGGAGGGGTATGTGGAGACTCACAAGGTGGTACTGATGTATGTAATATATATTTCCAAACTTGAACTGGGCAGAGATCACTTATCGTGGGGAGGCCTTTTTCAGTAGTATCTCCATGGCAACTGTAACATGTGCTTCAGCTTGCACATAGAATTGCCAGGAGTTGATTCAGAGGAACAGATGAAGTAGTGAAAGCATTTAAAGAACAATCAGCAAATGAAAAAATATTGTCCTTTAAATGCTCAAATGTATCAGATATTGCAGCTCACTATCTCCTGAAAACCTTGTGAAGCTCTGCATTGAGAAATCTCAATCTGCGAAGTGAATCCATTTTAAGATTCTAATTGCAAAGGAACATGAGATTAGTCAGCAGAGTGTGAGGGCAAAAAATCTCAGAAGCCTCTGAAGTATTCTTTTATTTTCTTCAGATGTGGCTGCCCACATTTTCATATCTGATTCATCAGTTTTTCTTTCACTTTTGTATATAAAAGGACCCCAAATAATAACAGCAGTCGGGAAAAATACAGTGGAAAACATGAAGTTCCAGGGAGATAAATTTCCCTAATTCATTATAGTTATTTTACTAACTTGTGCAGATAAAACAAAAGAACCTACATACTTTTGGATTTTGTTTTTTTCCTGATATGCAAGATATCAGGCCTTCTGAAAAGTGTCAAGAATTTTTATTTTAAGTGTGCATTCAGACTAGCATTCTTGTAGCATTCTATTTCATGAGAGTTTTAGCCTCCAATATCCCTTAGTACTAATCTTTGTATTTCCCAGACATAAAGTAGTGCTGAGTCTGCAGATGTACAGTGGTGCACTCATGAAACCATAAAATCCCAACCAAAACTGATAATGAAACTTAAGGTTAACTGGTAAAGCGGCCAGGTTTAACTTCAGCTAAAAGCTATTAACAGAAAACGTTAATAAGGAAAAGGATGTACAGGTGCAATAGCACAAATTCTCTTAGAAAGTTAAGAAAAATAAAAAGACGGACAATGAAAGACAGGACAATGGTCAGAAAAAACATAGTAAAACAGTTCAGTTTAGACCAGTTGGATATCAAGCTTCCAAATCTCAGAAAAATATTTCTACATTACGTTTTGTGTTGAGGAACCCTTATACTTGCTGAGGGGCCCCAGATATGCTACAATAGAATTTAGGATATTTTCTTGGCTGCCGTCTCAGCACACCCAAAGCCCCAATCAAATATGTTTTCTGTTGTCCCACACGAACTAAAATGTGCTCCATAATGCATCCAGTACTCCTCTGCAATGATATATTTCAGAGGAAAGTCAGTCATAGCCAGGGCTGGCATTTAGCCAATATGGCCTATGTTACATACATAGGGAGGGGGCTAGGGAGGGGGCACTGGCATGGCGAGTGGATCACTTGCTTCTGCAGCCAAGATCTCTGTGGACTGTAAACCAGTAGTAAAGGGTGAGTGGAGCAGCAGGCAGCTCATTGGGCCATATTCAAATGGCCCTGCATCCAAATGGCCCAAAACGGGCCTCCCAGAAGTAGTTGGTGGTGATGTCATCACATCACCACCAACTATTTTCAGGTACTGCACTTTGCATGTTTTACCACAAGTGCTCTTTTCACCATGGCTGTATGATGAATGGGGGGGGGCATAGGAATTGGACTCTGCCACTTCTGAGTCCATGTTCTGGTCATAACAAATGACCAGTTTCTGGGAAACATGTCCAACATTAGTGATTTTCTCATTAAGAAAATGACCTATAAAGGCCAGGCAAGATGTGACAGGAACAGAGTTCCTTGTTTAAATCTAGTCTGCCCCAATCATTTACTGTGATCTTTTCATGCAAAATAAGCATGAAAGTATTGGTTGTGAGTCTCTTTCTTTGCCCATTGGCTAGCTTACCTTCCTGCAGTGTGCCTCCCTAACACCATGGTGCTTTTCATAGCCAAGCTTTGATTCTGAAAGTGAGCTCTGCTCGGATAAGCACTTGAAGATGAGGCTTTAGGAATGTAAATGGCACGATAAGCTTTCAGCTCCTTTTACCTGTGCTCCCCACCTTTGAACTTAAAGTAACACACACACACACACACACACACACACACACACACACACACACACACACACACACACACACTATCCTCCATGCTATACATGGTTGAGGAGGACCTGAGTTTAAACAAAAGTACTAGCATCAGATCTAGTGTGACCCTGATATATTTCCAATACAAGGCTTCTGGCTTCTTTGCTGTTTCACATTGTCTAATGTGTGCTTTGAATAAAGGAAGATACTTTCAATTTCTATTTCTATTAAGCTTTCTGAAAGACTGTTTGTGTTTCACTTTAACCAAACTCTTCCTGTCTTCTTTCTGTCAGGGAGTTCCTGGAATAGCAGTGGCAGGGATAAAGGTTAGTTCTCTTCTCAAGTGCCTCTCTTGGAGCAAAGTCATAGATAAGAGGGAGGGTCTACAGCCATGATGGGAGACTGAGAAAAATGTTTTAACCTAGTGCCAAAAAATAGTTGATGGTAAGCAAAGAAAACAGGAACAACATGTTCTCAGAGCCTTTTCATACATTAAGGTAATGGTCTAGTCGTGACCGACTGTAGGGGGCGGTGATCATCTCCGTTTCTAAGCCTGTAGAGCCAGCATTTGTCCAAGAATAAGCTTCCGTGGTCATGTGGCAGGCATGACTATACGACATAGCGCATGGAACGCCATTACCTTCCCACTGAAGTGGTAACAATTTATATACTCGCATTTTTAGGTGCTTTCAAACTGCTAGCTGGGACAAGCAATGGGAGCTCACTCCATTGCATGGTCTTGAACTCCCAACCTTTCGGTCAGAAAGCCCAACAGCAGGGGTTTAACCCACAGCGCCACCTCATCCATACATACATTAGGCAAAGGCAAATTCTGTAAGCAGTCACAGTATCCTCATGATTTTCAGAATGAGGGTTCATTGAGGAGCACTGAGGAAGTTCTAGGTAAATGTGAGGTAGAACATAATCACCTTTTCAACAAAGAACAGTTTGGTCATATTAAAACCTAATAAAAATTTCAACAGAAGAAAGCATATGGTGCAGCCCTGAGATTTGGGCTTCTTTTTTAAGTCACGTTAAGATTGACAGACAGGCAGACAGAGATCATTCAAATTACCATTGTGCAAGTTTAAATGCGAACATTTTTGCATGCTAAGAAGCAACATGCCATGTTGACTGTTTTTGCAGTATGGGAGAGTCTTTTGTGGAGAAGTAAAAATCAAATAAATAAACAAATGCCTTGGTTACAAAGCATTTATTTATTTATTTATTTATTTATTTATTTATTTATTTATTTATTTATTTATTTGAAGAATTTATACCCCGCCTTTTCCATGCTGAAGCAAATGTCCAAGGCATCTTACAGAGAACAACAGAATACATTGTAACCACAATAAGTAAAACACATCAAAACAACAACATTCAACATTAACGGTTATGCACAAAAATAACAGATTCACATTGAAAGGCATGGGTCTGTGGCTGTCATGTATTTTAGCCCTCATCTTCTTTTGTTTTCACTGGTTTGGGTAGATTTTAATTGAATTTCCATTAACGCTAGTTATCGATACACTACTGATCCATACCTCACATATCTGATTGTCATCCATTAATAAGGCCTTCAGATTTTCCATCGTACAAATCTCTGTCAGAAACTCCACCAGGAGATTTTCACTTAAGTCTAATAACTTCAAGTTGGTTACAAGAGTACAGCATGTTGCTTGTGAAATGCGGCTTTCCAGGTCTTCCTTCATCCTATAGCCCCCATTACCACATAAAGCTGATCCTGAGAGTTGGGAACCAAGAATACTGTGGGGCTTGGAATTCTATAGGGCAGTGGTATTTAAACTTAGACCGGGACCCACTTTTTAGAAAGGCACTCATGTTAGGACCCACTGGAAGTGATGACATTAACCTGGAAGTGATCATTTGGTACATATAATATATAGTACCACAATCATTTGTGGTACTATATATTATATAAAGAAACATCAGATAATTACAAACATGAAAAACGAGTAGAAAAAGCTCAGTTTTGTCAGTTTTTGTGAATGCTAATGTGTCACCCCAAAAGTTATGGTGTGTCACCTTTGACATGTGTGTCATAGGTTCACCATCACTGGACTAGAGACAAGTCTTATTGTGACTTAAAGCAAAACAGTGTTTGGACTGGGTAAGTCCATAAGTACATGAATATAATACCACAATCTATATGACATACTGGTATTACAGAGACACTGAAAGTGTTGCAGGCAGATGCACCAACCAGAGAAAACATGACCATGATGGTACTTCTCTTATGGATTAGCAGCTGTATTATCAAAAAACTGTACATCGTACAAGCCATGTACTACAGCACTAATACTACCATTGGTGTGATACTTGGCGTGTGTGGCAGTACAGCTCATATATTGCCGTGAGTACTTTGTACACATCTTACACACTGCCTCTTGTGGGGCCTCTGTTGGTGAGGACTGGGCCACCCAATGTCAGGTGTGGGAAGCAGGTTTTGCAACAGTGCGCCCAAGTGCTACTGTTCCATTCACCTGTTCTTTCACTTTAAGTGGAAGGTGTTAAGAAGGGACACATTGTGATAGGGCTAACACTGCTATAGGTGACCCCTCCTAATAAGAATCAAACCTTCTCCTATGTACTTAGGCCCATTCTGGGTTCTCTTTCTTTAGAAATGATTTGGGGTGGTATTTGCAGCAGAGCATTGACAGGTGAGGGAAGAATTTGGACCCCTTTTCACCTACTGATTCTCCTTTGCAACTATGCTAGCATTAAAAGAAGAATATGGCATGGGGAATCCTGTGTACTTGTTTTTAGTTTTACTCTCATATCTGAATATTAACTATTTTTGCAGAGCAATCCTATGCATGTCTATTCAGATGTAAGTCCCATGTAAGCATTGCTGGCTTGTGTATAGGATTGCATCCTTAACCAATTGTATTTTTATGTCTACATACGTTTGTTTATCAAGATAAAATATTTGGGCAGTCCAATTAAAACTTGGAAAAATGTTACAGTTTACTAATGTTACATTAGTAAATTGGTCATCAGTACATACAGCTGTCTTGGTGAACATTAGTAGAACCCTTAAAACAGATGTAAATACAAATGCAGATAAAGCTAATGTGGTGCTTTGGCATGAACTCTTCTTCAAGGAATGCTCACCTGCTCTGTCTGTCAGCTCTGGAAGAAAAGGGTTCACTGTTTTCTCTTTCCTTCTCACAGTTCATTTTTCCATCTTTTCCTAATGCAGGGTGAGCCTGGGATTCCAGGACCAAAGGTATTACGCTTAAGGAAATGGATGCCTTAAATCTGCTTTGTCTGTTTTCTTTGTCTTTTAAAAAGATTTCTGTTGTTATTATCAGTATGTGAATATCTTGTCAGTAAAAATGTTGGATAAAACTGACATTTATTCTCTATTCCTTCTTTTCTCTCCCCTCTTCAGTTTCCCATTATTTTTGTCTATCATGCTTTGCTTGTGTTTTAGAGGCAGATCAATTTCCCAACTCATTATTTTCTTTACCACACTCACGCTCTCAATTCACTGTGGTTGCTTCCTCACTTAGGACCCTTTAGTATTCAAAACGGCACAGAAGGCACATCCATAAAATGTGTCACACTTTTAAAGCTTACTAATCCCACCAAAAAGCACACACTCACACTCACATTCTATTTTAATAATAGAATTTACATGGTCCTTTGGAGTATTCAGAGTTCTGTCTAGGCATTTACAGTATTCACCACCTCTCCCTTAGAGACCCACAAGGAAACTTTCATTTAGTTAAAACACAATTCCCCTTCCTTCTCCTCTTCCTCCTTCCCACAAAGGCAGAGAGTGCCTCTTCAGGAGATGGGGAAGCACAGTTACTTTTAAAAGCAGAGCAGGCGGTAGTTGCACACATTGGGGTACAAATCATCCTTTATCTACACTGCTAACTCAAGTTGCTGATAAACAACAATCCTTCACAATATGAGTATTAGAGCATTGCCATCTGGGTGACAACTGCTCAGAGTCCACAGTTAAACAATAATGACTCGCAAAAGACATAACAGTGTTGCAGGAACAGCACAGGCAGTGCCTTTTGCAATACCGGCTTCCCATACTGCATGTCTGGAGACTTTCTCATGTTTCTGTTTGTTTGCTCCAAATGTGTGCTCAGTGTTATACACTCCTCCCCTAACTAATGAGAAATTCCAAAGGTAGCGCTACCATATTGCATTTCCTTGGGGTGAGAGTGCACTGAAGGCTTGTGGAGTCTGTGTCATAATGGTTTTATTTAGAAATATACAAGCAAAGCATGACAAGAGGCAAACAGGCACTCTTTCAGGGCAGAAGATTCCTCAGACCACAGCTTGGGTGGCTTTCCTAGTTTCCCCTACCCCAGCAAGAACATCCAACTCTCCCAACTAAACTATCAACCTCCTTTGTTTTCACACACTGTCTGCCAGCTGCTTCTTTTGGAGCCCATCTGGGCAGGTGAATTGCTTATTTACGGAAATAGCATTCGTAGTCATGAAGGAATATTAGCATTCAAATCTTGGACTGTATTGAGATCATTCTAAGGTTCAACCATAGGTTCAACTACGAATAACCATTCATAGTAATAATCAGCCAGCAAGCTGTCGACAAGATTTTTGCCAGAGCAAATGCTGCTACTCTGCCATCTTGCTTCATTCCTTCTGATTTGTTCATTTGTTCACAAAACAGACTCTGAGCACATCTTGTTTGGGGTGTGATTCATTTCTTATTGGGAGGTATGATTCAGTTATTTGTTGTACTTGGTAACTACCAACCATGTGTAACAGACATTGTTTTGTTTCTCTTTTCTTGCTAAAAAAAAAAAAGGGAGAACGTGGAGTTGCAGGGAAGATGGGCTCCCCAGGTTTGCCAGGGAAAAGGGGGCAAAGGGTAGGATATCGTAAAATACTTGGGTTTGGTTGCTGCTCTGCATAGTCCTGTCCAACAACCTCATCCCTAGCCAAGCTGCATTTCCATGCTTGTAGAAGAATGATTTCATCCCAGTACTTACATGTGTGGAGTGTGTTGTGTATGGCAAAAACTTACCAAAAAGACTACGGGAAGGGGCCCTTTTTGAAAGGCATGAAATAAATGTTTGACACTATAGTATTTAAGCTGTGAGAAATAAAAGTACTGCATTCGTGTTCCAAACACACAAAACATCAACATATTTTTCAAAGAGATCTTTACTTCCCAAAATATGGCATTGCATAATCAGCAGCACTCCTTCAACCTAGCGATTGCAAACAGTAAGGGAACAGCTCCCCAGTAGTCTAGAATTAGGTTGAAGAATGGATTATCTGATAAAGACCATACCTAACATTATTATTGCATTACTAACAGTGCAATCCTGTGCATGTCTCACATTGTTCAATGGGATTTACATCCGTTGAACTGTTTAGGATTGCAGTCTTAGATGTTCGAAGCATGATTATGGGTCAGGCTTATAAAGAAAATACCAGTATTTTGAGCCATTGATTAACAATTCACTAAACCTGTTCTATAATCCAATAGACTCTCAAATGTAGCAGTAAAAAGTGTGACATCAACACGTGCTGCTTAGGTATTATATACTAACTACAGTAGAATTCCATACAAACTAAGTGCTTAACAGACTTCAATCCTTTACCTTTGTCTTTTACTTCTGTGCTGTTTTTCTGCTGAAAATCACCTCATTGCCCATTTAACCCCAAAAGTGCTATTTGCTATTTTCACACTTCACTACTTCAGTTGTGGCTGCTACTCACAACCAAACGTACAGCCCAATTTTATACATGCTTACCTAAAAGTAGGTCCCAACTGTTTTCAACAGGGCTTACTCTCAGTAAGGGCATTTAAGATTGCAGCCTTCAGCCTGTACCTGTACTGATGCATGTGCTTGACCCCAGGGTAATGGATAAACTTTTGCAGCTTCAAAGTTTCCATTTTTTAAAAAAATTAATAATGTGATAAGGACATAAATTTATGAATGCATGGGACCCCGGACACTGTGGACTCGACTTCAATTTCGGCCGTTTTCGACCATCTTCACGCGAGGACCCCAGCGTCCCCCCATCCCCGGGAGTGCTAGGGGCCCCCGACCTCAGCAGTGTTTGTGGCCAGGCCGCTAGGCTTCCGCATGCCGAGTTTGGTGCCAATCGGTCCAGGCGTCACAGCGGGGCATGATGGACCTTTGGTTTTGCACCCCTTCTCGGCCCCCACATCGAGGGGGGCTGAACCCGGACTCCGACGGCGTCGGGAGCATCGCCGCTCATCCCGGCGACCCTGGAAACTACGGATTTGACACAGATTTCGGCCGTTTTCGGCTGTTTTCATGCGAGGACCCCTGCGTACCCCCACCCCCGGGGGGCGCTAGGGGGACCCGACCCCCGTGCTGAGTTTCGGGCCGATCGCTCCAGGGGTCGCGGAGCCTATGCGAAACATACATACATACACACATACATACACACAAACACACCCACGCTCTTCTTTATATATATAGACTAGCTTGTCTTTACCCGGCGTTGCCCGGGTATTTATTCATCCCAAGCTTCTATTAGACAGGAAAAGGAATGAATTCTATCTATAGTGTAAAATCGAAGTAATTTCATGTACAGGAAATTAAAAGTATAAGTACAGTATAAAAATTATAAAGTAAAATCTTTTACAAATTCACTATAATATTAATTTAATGGAAAACTTGATTCTAAACAAAATACATAAATTCTTGGGTGAACCCACCCTTGAGCAAGCAACATAAAGTTGTCCGTGGGAGAAACATGGCGATCTCAAATCCACTCCGCAGTACTTAATAGACCACCCCTGTGACTTGTTGATCGTGATCGAGAATGCAAGTCTCACTGGAAATTGCAATCTCTTAAAGGGAAAAGGGAGATCCGTCGGAATGAGTGTTATCCATGGGATAAAAAACCCATGCTGATGGGGGCTGAACTTGGACTTAAAACGGCATCAGGAGTGTCACTGTTCATCTCAGCGACCCCGAAAACTATGGATTCGACACTAATGTCGGCCGTTTTCAATTATTTTTACATGTCACCCCCTTCCCACCCCCACCCCTAGGGGCGCTAGGGGTGTCTTACCCCCGCAGCATTTCTTTCCAGATTGTAAGTCAGATGTGTACCAATCTCTCCAGGCGTTCCAGAGTTATGCTGGAACATACGCACATACACACACATGTTCATTTATATATATATAGATATAATTTTATATTTTATTTAAAAACATAAAAATTTTTAACAGACTTTTTATCTCAGTTTCATGTTTATTCTTGTTAATGGCTTATCAAAATGATTTATATCCTGCAAAGTAAAGTAAAATTTAGTAGTTAGTAGATTACTTAGCCCTGTGTCGTCATAGCCCAAACTGGGTCACTTTTTAGGGGTGTTGTTGCTGTTGGGCAAAGCTTTACTGCACTGACAGGCACGGTGCATATTGTAGACATCTGTGTAAACTGACAAGGAAGACAAGGAAGAACAGGGAACTCAAGTCTCAAGTCAGCTTTCTGGGAGCTGGCACTCACTCTTGCTACAACTGTGTTGGCACCTCCTGCAGTCCCACTTCTTTCTCTTCCACAGCCAGCAGCTTCCTCAAAGCCAGTGAGTTATACAGTACACGTGTCTTTGTCAGTGAGCTTTCGGGCAGAGCCCACAAGAGGAGAGTCCAGGGGGTAAATTGTACCCAGACCTGTCAGGCTGCAGAAAGAAGCAGAAAGGAATTTTGTCGCTTTAAGGGAGCCAGTTCTCCCGGTGCAGCCGGCAAGTGTAGGAGCTTGCCATGCGCCCCGTCAAGACCCAAGTTCTAAAAGGGGGCCAGGAGCCAAAGGAGGGGCCCCAGAAATTTCCTGGGAGTTTACATTTTCCGATCTCACCTAACTACCTGCCCACATGGAATGCTGGGGGCATTACCACAGTCACACGGCAGCGGCGGCTGCAAGCCATATGTGCCAGGCCAATGAAATGCATACAGGACATTCCTTAGCAGAGTGTCAAATCTGGGAGCAAATTGGCTCTTCAGGCTGTGGATCATCTTTGTATGAAGCAGTGTATAGATGCGCTCAAGGGCACAGCTGTAGGTGCTTCAGAAATTATGGTATGCACAGGACAGTTTTCATTCTAGTGGGAACCTAAATACGACCATGCTAACTTTCTGCATTTATTTTTGGTATTTAAAAGTTTTTAGAGAGATTAAGCAGTATGTTTGGTTATCCGTATTTCTATATCCACAGCCAGAGACCTGGTAGACTTGGGCTCCAAAGAGTTTTCTGGTTGTTTCCACCTATTCTCTTCCTGTCTCTGTTTTGCCAGCCCCAGTCGCCACCTTTCCCCCACTCTATTTCACCCCCTCCCGCTTTGGGAAAGTGCCCAGAAGAAACTTTGTATCCCCTGATAAAATGCCTCTCAGAAGCCCTGCTTTCATGATCAAGATGATGTCCACAAGGACATGGCAAACGGCATACGGCCTAAGAGAACCACCATCAGCTACAGTGTCTGTGTCACCAATGCACACAATAGCTACAACTGAGTCTCACTCGGTTCCCAGCTCGAAACCAATTCAAATGTTGACATGGTGTAAGGTCTTTTGTACCTTCAACATCAACCTTGATAGCAGTCCTACCAACTTCAACATTACTGATCTCCTTGGTATGTGCACACTCAGAACTCCACTATGTATATCTGCATACATGGCAACTCAAACTACTATATTAAGAATATTTATATACCACTTTTCAACAGGAGTAGTTCACAAAGTTGTTTACATAGTAAAATGAATCAATAAATGGTTCCCTGTCCCCAAGTGGCTTACAATCTTAAAAAAAGAGACACCAGCAACATCCACTGGAAAATACGCCATGCTCGGGTAAAGAGGGACAGTTGTGTTCCCCCTGCTAAATACAAGGGTTGGTAAAAAGTAAGGCCTCCTATTTTTTTATTTCAAATCTGGCACCACATGGTTGTGTGAGCTTGACTGGATTGTCACTAGATGTATTTAGTTTCACATTACACAGTGGCAATGTGGTATGTCACATGAGTGTGGCACACGAGCAGTTCAAAATGGTAGATGTTTCAGATACTCGTGTAAAACAAAGGGCTGTGATTGAATTTCTCATTGCGGAAGAAATCAGTCCAATTAAGATCCACACTCAATTTCATTGCCACTTTGTATGGTGAAATTAAACACATCCAGTCAAAACACCAGATTTGAAATTAAAAAAAATAGGAGGCATTACTTTTATACCAACCCTCATTTAAGAGGGCACCATTTTGATGGTGCGTCTTTGCCCAGTTAGCAAGGGTTACAGGTAATCTGTGAAAAGCAGGTTGCACCTGTTTTGAAAGTCCTGTACTTCTGCAGAAAGACATTAGGAACAGGTGAGTTCTTCAGCATGTTTATTGCATCATGCCTGTAGATCCATTCACTACCATTCAAGGAACAGGTGAGTTTTTCCAGCATGTTTATTGCATCATGCCTGTGGATCTATTCACTACCATTCAGCTGGCCCATCAGAAAAATTAAACAAATCATTGCAGCCAGTTTATGACCATGTCTATATTTTACCAACAGGGTGAGAAAGGAAAACCTGGTGATGCTGGGCCTCCTGGAGTCTTGGGACAGAAGGTTTGTTTTAAGATCTAAGTAGGGAAAGGGGCTTTATTACCTGGCACATCATTTCCCTGCTAGTACAAAAAGAAATGCATGGTTCTCGTAACAATCTGACATAGAGAGAATCATAGTGGACACTTCCAAAAGCATGCATTTGCAAATTAAAAAAAAAAAAAAAGACTGGAAAGAGATTTCACAGATAAATATTTCTGTACAAACTCACGTTTTGGGGCCCATGAACCATACTACAAGGGAAATGATGCCATTGTGCTTTGCTGTTAATACCATTGCACAAGGATAACATTGAAAATCATTGTATTGAAGCAGTGCCCCTTGACATATAGCAGTGATTCACTAGATACGAAGCAAGAGATGGATGGAAGGGTGAGTGGTTCAAAGTATCCTGGGGGAAAAAAATCTAAACTCTTTTATCAACCATTTGAATCCCATCTTGTCTTATGCTTACTAGATTCACACATCACAAAACTGGTCCTGTCATGGTTGAAGGGAGAAGCACTACCCTTAACTCACTCTTATTTCAGGATAAAATTGTGATAGTTACTGCCACCATCAAGGCTAAGGCACAATCAGAGGGAGGCCACCTTGGAGTTTCTCCCTCCCAGATGCATTATGGTAATCACAGATTCCCAAGAGATCCCCAAAAATGAATGCAGTAGCATAAAGTTAGTGGTTATAAAGAGAAGTCACTCTACTGAGCCAGACAGGGCAGGTAGGTTAAAGGTAGTTTACTCAAACAGGGATAGGAGACAAGGGGATATAAAAGGTAGCTACAAGCAGCTGTATGCAAAAACACAGGTGATGGAAGGCTTAGGTATAGTTCCTACAAAGCAATGACAAGTAGGCAAAGAAAAATCTTTGAAAATAGACAGAAATCTGATGCAACTTCCTACAGGGGCAGGCCAATCCCGAGCTACCTGGGTCCTGGAGGAGAGCCGGCACCAAAATGGCTACTGCTACATCCTACAAGATCTGCAGCAGCCACGGGAGTCTCCTTGGATGAAGGGGACATTTGTTCCCTTCCTCTGGGGAAAGCCCTAACCCCCACAATGGGTCTGATGTGAGGGTTCAATATTCGATGTTTGAAGCCACCTCCGGTCCCTTCCTCCGTTCAGTTCTGCCCCCTCCCTGCCTCTCCCCCCACCTTGAATCCACTTACCGTTCACCAGCGCTGCTGGAGCACTGGCAGCCCTTCCTCTCGGCACTGATGCTGGGCACTAATTAGCACTGGCCCAGCACCTGCGTTCCCTCCTCCTGCAGTGTTGCAAACATGCTTTATGGCACATTCATGATACATTTAGCCAGCAATATGGTCCTATACATTGAACTCAGCAGGACTTGTAATGCATAGGATTGGGCTGTAACTTCATGATTTTACTTACTTACTTACTTACTTACTTACTTACTTACTTACTTACTTACTTACTTACTTATTAAATTTGTACCCCGCCTTTCTGCCCAAAGGCACCCAAGGCGGCATTACAAGGTTAAAACACAATAAAATAATTACATAAAAGTTAAAAGACAATAATTAAAAACAATATTAAAAAATAAAATGTAAAAACAGCCAATCCCATTAGTAAACAGCTTACTCCAGACAGTTCCTATTTGCATAGCACCTTTCTTCCTGATTGGGGACTGAGCCTGAGTTCTGGTCACCCAGTCAAAAGTCAGGGGCAAGTACCAAGAGCATCTTTCAGCTTGACTTTATTTACCATGTATTGGCTGATATAACTGCTCTGCTTCATTGGACAGGTCATGGTTGCCTGAGAAGGCTTACCTGACTTTAGACTTCTGTCTGTTGGTCAGGGGCTTCCAATCTGAACTCATGTGTTCCAGTAGGATGGCATGCTAAACTGATGCCTCCTGACTTGAAGGAACTTAATCCCTAAACTATAGTGGTGATGATCCTAAAGAATTCACCATTCTGGCAGTTTTCAAAATGTGGGTTGCACCAGTGAGTTGCAAGTCAATTTGTGAGAAGTTTGTGGGCTGGTGCTGGCTGGCATTCTAGGGGAGCTACTCGGCTGCCGCAGACAGGGGTGGTAGCACCCCTTGCTACCAGACCAATGCTGCCAACGAAGGCTGCAATCCTATGCACACTTTTGTGAGAGTAAGTCATATTGAACACAGTGGGGCTTACTTCTGAATAGACCTGCATAATATTGTGCTGTAGTGGGTTCTGTGCTAAAACATTTGGGAAGCACTACACTAATCCATTTGGGGAAAGAGGAGGAAAGAGGTAGAGGAATTTTTTTTTTTTTTAACCACAGATCTATAGTGGCTATTCTGGGACTTACTATAATTCTCTCCTCATTTTGAGGCCTTTATGAACATATATGTCACAATAAATCTGTCGGTCTTTAGGCACACGCCACAAGACTCTCTTTTTTTCCATAACAGACTAGCGCATCTATAAGACAATTGATTACGGGTGTTACAGTAAAACTACCTTTCTGCCTATCCCACTTCCACATCCATTGTGAGGCCCTGTATCTTATGGAAAGATACAAGTATAATAATCATTTGATCGTTGCTTATTATTTTGTATATCTAGGGAGAAAAGGGAGATTCTGGCAATGCACTTGGAGGAGGAAAAGGGGAACCTGGACCACCGGGATTACCTGGACCTCCAGGACTAAAAGTGGGTAAATTTCTCTGCCTTTTCATGGGCACATAATATCTAGTGAGGAATATTCCATAATGCAGTAGTTCCTAAACTGTGGGCCAGGACCCACCAGTGGGCCGCAGCCTAATTTTTGGTGGGTTGAACTAGCAGGTTGATAAGGAAAATGTATTATTCCTATGGAAAGCAAAACTGAGCTGTGTGTTTACTCATGAGTAGGCAAGCATGCCTTGGCTCTTATGGAAGGCCAGGCATAGGGGAATGTAAGGTCACCAGAATGGTCCAGCTACAATGAACATGGAGTTCAACAAACAAAGATGGTCCCCCCACACACAGAGATATAGTAAAAAAATACAAACAAAAACAGAGGCTTGAGTGTCTAGTAAAGTTACACCACTAGTTCCCTATAAAGTCAGCCAGCATAAACATGTGAGATATCTGAATGAAAAACTCATTAACTCAATAGTGCCTGTATTACAGGGAGAACCTGGAGCCCCAGGGCAGCACGGGCCAGTTGGTCCAAGGGTGAGTGTTGCTTTATTCTTTGGTTGGAGTCTATATTGATGAAATGTTAAATCATATTAGGAAATGGTATCATTGTTGGCAACCTGTAGTTCATGATTCTTTTGAACCACCACACCTTTTCCTCCTTAGTTATAACTAATCTACATCCAGACTGCATGGCAGAAATGGTTTGCATATGAATGAAACTGGTCATCATAATTATATTAAGTGGTACACCCCCAAGTATAGTTGCATACAGTTTTTCTGTTGCTGATATTGTTCCCTGTGAACACTGTAGTGCAAGCACTGATTTGAAAATGATTATCCTAGGATATAGGCAGGAACGTGAAAAATATCCCTGTGCTGGTTTTAATGTGCTTTACTAAGCTTATCTAGTTTTTGGTAGAGAAACTATGTTCTAGGCATCTCTGGAGAAACTCTAGGTCCTAACTGCCTTTGTGATTAATTCAGGGTCCCAAGGGGGAACCAGGAAAGAATGAAATGGTGGATTACAATGGCAATTTCAATGAAGCCTTACAGCAGGTAAGCAACTGACAATATAGCCTAGTTGCCATGAGTAATGTTGGTGCTCAGGACCGTTGTTTGTAGTTTTCTTATGATTTTCTGTGTCAAATCTGCTCACTTTTACTACTATAAACACATGTAAGGGTAACTAATTAGGCATTTTTATATTTCGAGCCAAATTCGGTTCAACATGAAGCCTTTAAGGGAAACTAAAGCTGTGCTCTGGTGCCACTGGAGGTTATTCAGAGGCCTGCCGAAGCCACATGTGCCACGGACGGCCTCTGTAGACCTCAGAATGACCATTTTGGCTGAAGAACGCAACTCCCAGGTTTTCTTTGGCAAAACCAGAAGTTTTGTTTTTAATGCCTTATAAGGCATTTAAAACACAACTTCTGGTTTTGTCAAAAAAAACAAAAGTTCTGTTTGGCTAAAATGGCCTGAGGCCTGTGGAGGCTGTGCATGGTCAGGTTGGGGGGGGGGGAAATGCTTGGGTTTAATTACCCATGGATTTTTAGCCACAAGTGTTCTGGGAATGGAACCCTCCTGGATAAAAAGGCCCCACCTATACTGCAATCACAACCATTGGTTGTATAGCATTGGGTCATGAGAAAGGGATCAATCACATGGAGGGCTGCTCAGATTTTCAACTGGAGGTTGTGCTCAAAGATCCACCACTTTCCTATGTTCATCATAGCTGAGTCATAATCATGTAGAAAAATATTCTCTACAAATTAAAATCTGATATGGTCAGATTTGTAGTTGAGGCACAGTGGGGGAGAGCAGAACCTATTCTACAGTAAGAGCATAGTGGGAGCACATATGTGTGCACATGGGGCTTCTCAAGAAAATGTATACACACTTTATAATGTGAAATTTATTATGGAGATCTTTTACTCAAAATACATTTGGTATCCTGTGTGGCTAAATTCTATTTTATACCCATTGATTCATAACCGTGAGAGCTCAAGTAATGTCTGTGTCTATCTTGCTGTGTAAATAGAGGAGGACAGGTTTGGTATGGTCGCATATTTGATGGGGTCTATTAGTGTGCACTAATAAGCAATTTGGATAATCTTTGAAGCCATATTGGAATATAGTTTGAGTCATAGGCACTCAAGATGGTAAGGGACTGTAGGCTTGCCCTGTCTGTGTTTGGGGTTGTATGCCAAAGCACAGCTGTAAAGAAGTTGTTTCTTGATTTATCTGAGAAGAGGTGGTTTAGGATTTCTGGGTATCTGCCTGAATACTTACTTCTATACACCTATAACGCCTGCTCAACCTATAAAATTGTAAATTTATATGTAATGATATAAAATTGTAATGTTCTCCCCACCAGAGAAAACAGTGAACCTTATATTCCACGGTGATTTTGATTTCTCCTTTTAATCATCACATTGACATTCATTTTCTGTAGAAAGGAAATGAAATAGAAATATTGCCTCCAAGAGGAAATTTAATTTTCAGGATATTTTTTTCTTATAGGAAATACGAACCTTGGCCCTCATGGTGAGTTCAGTATTTTCTCTTTAAACATTATAGTCCCAAATTATGATGGTCTGACACATGATACAGCAGTCTACTTCAAGCCAAGCAGATCTGGGTCTCCTCAGTCCCTGAATGGGAGGGCTGCCTTGGGAACCCTAGGTATGCTGCCTTGAGTTCCATTGCAGAAGAAAGATAGAATATAAATACAATCCATTCTAACTTCCCAATCCTATCCAGCACAGGAGCAGCTGATCCAAATGGCTATACTACTGCTGGATCCAAGCAGGTTGGAGGTCTCTATGGGGGAGGGGACTTTTGTGCTCAATAGATGCTCAATGGGGCTTCTCGAGTCTGCACCTGCTGATCGCGAGCACAGCCTTGAGAAGCCCTGTGCTGGGCTTGAAAGATGCGTAAAATAGAATTCTCCTTTATTTTGATTTCTGTCCCATCCCTAAAGCTTGGGGAAGGTAACAATATAGTAATAGTGTAATGACAACAGAATAGCATTCCTAATTGAAACTTCTTAAATTGCTCATGTCAGTTTTACACATGCAGTGTAGCTTCATGTGTGCTAATTTGGTTTTATTGCTGTTTAATACACACATCCTTTCTCCAAGTCCTCAGCATGGTTTACAGTTCTCCTTCTCATTTTATTTATTTATTTATTTATTTATTTAAAATAAATAAATAAATAAATAAATAAATAAATAAATAAGTGTGTGTGTGTGTGTGTGTGTGTGTGTGTGTGTGTATACCTTTATACACACACACACAAACAAAAACAAAAAAAAACCTGAAGGCACAGTATTTAGACCAGAGTAAAGTGACAAAACAAAACACCATATACAGAGACACAGGAGGCAGATACCAACCCATCACCCAAACATGTGATGAAACAAAAATGTTTTATCCCCACAAAAACTCTGTGAGGTTAGACTGAGAGAAAAAAAGAAAAACAAATGGGCCGAACATCACTCCATGAGCTTCATGACTGAATGAGAAACATCCTAAACTCAACACTCTAGCTACCACACATACACCATGCCACCTCTCTTATTTTCTTAGCAGTTGTTTGGTATTTGCCCTGGATTGCCTAATAATTGGTTGGGGCACTAGTGTTTAGTGCATCATGGTTTTTTACATAGTTAATTTAAAAATGATAGCCACAAAATGATATTTCGGCTTACCTGTCTCTTAATTGTTTTTCCTATTAGCAATCTAATATTTCATGTCTGATAAAGAAGTTATTTATAGTAAATTGTTCTTACTCACATTGAATAAGGAAAATTAAAATGTTTTTTAAAGGAAAACAGGGTTCTGTATTTTAACTTGAATTTTTCTTGCCCCAGGGACCCCCAGGACTTCCAGGTATTGCAGGGCCACCAGGGCTACCTGGACAGAAGGTAATGCAACCTTATAAAAATCAACTTTTCTTTATTAGTTAGAGTTAAACCTTGCTTTTCAGCCAAGACTCTCCAAAGCTCTCAATTTAAATTTAAATAAAACAACAATTTAAATAAAAAAATTCAGTATGCTTGGTGGGATAAGGCAGAAGGAGCTACAGGTGAACTCAGGAACTTGTTGATGTTAAAGACTCCAGCCCACAGAAGCAATCCATGCACTCCTGCAAAGAATTTTGGTATATGTTTAATTAGATCGTATAATAAGCTTCAAAAATTGCTTAACATTGGATTGCGCTCCAAGTCTGCCAAGAATTAGTAGTAATATTAGTTATGTACCCTGTATATGTTTCTCACAACCTAAATTAGAGAGCCTCCCTATACTAGGGTAACTACAACACAAATAGATAACAGCATTAGCTAATTATAAAATTAATTAACCTGGGGAAAATGACTAAAAAAAATAACATGCACACAACTTCTAAGGTTATTTTTAGGTTGTGCCTCTGGGTGTGATGATACCATTCTATGGCAGGGCTGAGCAAGTACTTCATCCCCAGGAACTATAAAGGAAACATACCACAAAATTAGGGGCTGGACTTAATTACCTTGTATTATTAGATGCCATTAACACCTGGGTGAAGATTACAAACACTATAACACAGCTGGAGGAGCAGCCTACACTTATCCTTATCCCGGCAAAGTTAATCCAATATTTGAATAACCTTGATTGGGCCCCTCAATGAAATGTAATATGGAACAAGAGCTCTATGGCGACATTATTTTGTTGCTTGATGGCGTCACCAGGTTGTAATCAAAGATTCTTCTGCTGCACCGGGGATATGTTAGCTGCAGTTCCTTCCACGCGATTCTCCCTTGGTTTTGCCACCTGTCCTCTTCTCTCTGTATCAGACTCCAAGAGTGTTGCATGGCAAGCACAGAAGGCGAGCAGAATGGGCAGGGGTGGTTATGTCTGTTGGTCATTGTGTTGAAAAGCGGTATATAAATATTCTTGATGATGATGATACTGTCCGCCTCATCTCTCTCTGCATCAGGGAATTAATATTCAAAAACGCATTGTGGATTTCCCAGTTGGAACCTGGTAATTCTAGATGCAGATTTAGTACAGGCACATCGTGCTACTAAAATTAAAATGAGGGCTGACACAGTACAGTTTGGGGGTGCAATTATTTTATTGCCTCATCACATGAGTGGGTTTACTTGCAATAACCCTTTTAAATGCTTGCTCAGCACATTTAATCAGTCGGTTAAACATAACTGTCCTGTTTAGCAAGCTTCAAGAGTCATATTTTGCTAGACACTCACCCACTAATAGAACATTATTTCTATCCATATGTGTTTTGTCTGACTCCTAGCTGCATATTTGAATAGGAAAATTTGCTTTTAACATTTTTTTTTTGTTTGGATTCTACTTCTTAGGGTGAAATTGGCCTGCCAGGTCCTCCAGGACATGATGGAGAAAAGGTAACTGGAGGGGCGGAGAGAGACATATGTCATGTAGTACGTCATTCCAGAATTTGATTTGGATGGCCAATAGGCAAAAAGAAGAATCTCAGTCTCAGAGATTCTGCTAATCTGTTCTTCCTGAAACTAGAGTTACTATACAAAGGCTTTGAGGGCAAGGGTTAAACTCTTGCCCTGAAACAAAAATACTTTCAGTGGCTCAGTTTTGCAAAGTGCTTAATACAGTACTCTTAGCTCAATCCACTGAGGCAGCTGTTAAGTATGTACCTATCGTTAGCCATATAATATTCAGAACTTGCAGTGTAGCCTTTTACAAAGCTTGGCTTAGGACCTTAGTACTTTGTTAGATTTTTGTCAGCAACATTACAAGTCCTTCCGTTATCTCAGTTTCTTCTGCCTATGCCTGCCTGCCTTTACTAGTCACTGACACAATGATTCTCCCAAATGCAGGGTAATTTCTGCATACTTAGGAGTGAGTGTGGGAAGACTGGCTTTTTTCAGTTCAGATCAACCATGACAGAAGATTGAGGGCTTCAAATATATTTTCATGCTAACAATTTTTAAAGGTCCTGTAATAATTATTGAACAGGTGGAATGGGACAGAGAGATGGATTTCCACAAGGTGGATGGAAAAAGAGAAAAAAAAAATCCTCCTTTTATCTATTATTTATGGTATTGATTCCCTGCCTTTCAGCAACTGTGTTCAATGCATTTTTGCAAATCAAATCACATAAAACATGTTGTCAGAAAAAAAAAAATTAAACCCACAAAAACTAAAACTGCAAACGAGTATCCAAGTAGAAAAAGCATCAAAAGCTGGTAAAAAAAGATCCTAAATACCACTTCAGCCCCAGGAGAACAGGACACACTATGCTTGGCATCTAAAAAAAAGAGCAATGAAGGCATTGGGAACCCATGCCTCAGGAGAGAGTTCCTGATTTGGAATGCTACCACAGAAAAGAGCTCTGATAGTTACCAATCTCTTTTTCAAAGGCAAGAAGAAGTAAGGGCCTTTAAAGATTCTCTCTAATCATGGGAGGAGGTGGTCCTTTGCCTACCCTCTCTACCCACTCACATAGATATATTATATAAACATACATACTGCTGGTGGGTTGGGGTAGCTACCAACACATGCAGATGATATAATGGAATAAACATCCACATGGCGATACACAAGAATCCTTTCATCCGTTCCTTCTATTTCTTTCCCACAATGTTCCCTTACCTTCCTCAGTTCCCATTGCCCCTCTGCTCACCTGAAGATACCCTCCACACACCAAAGGCGGCTTCTTCACAGTTTGAAACATTAAACAAATGGTTGAAATAATAGCTTATTTTAAGATTGTTTGCATGTATTTCTTTTCTTCAGTGCACATTTCTGTGTAGAGGAGAATACAACATTCTACTGATTGTTGGAAGAGAGTTAAATAAAACTGTAGTTGACTATAATGTACAATTTCTGGAGAAGTTACATTGGTCACAGTTGAAAAAAAAATTAGGTATACTTAAGTCTGATTAGATTTCAGCATGATCTTAAACTGCTACCTGGAAAGTATTGTTCATTGAAAAAAAAATGGTTCCAAGGAAGCATGATCAGAATTGGAACACTAAGAGGTTAATTAACAGCCCAATCCTATTCCCCACCTTGCTATAGCCTAAAGCTGCACCGAAAGTGCACCCTTACCTCCATAATGTGTGGGGGAGGTGACCAAAAGGGCAAATGTTTGTTTATCCCTTGGTAGGCCTTCTGGTAGCCTTTGTAGCTAGCATAAGTCCAAGGAGAAGAAGGGGGCAGGGAAGACTAAAAAATCAGAGAGAGGATTCCAGCACAAGTTGCTGCCACTGGGATACACCTCCTCCCTCCTCAGAACTTTCCCCTGCTCTCCCCCTTCATGGCCCGTTCACCAACTTACCAGGATCAGCACCGGCCGGGCTCCGTGGCAACTCATGAGATATGCTGTCATAAATGGAGCACTATGGACCATTAATTTTATTTTCCTGCATGTAGCCTTTTAATGAATCTCACTCATTGATGTTGGAGAGACTATTCTAGAGTATATATTTGCAGACTGCAGCCTTTATCATAAAAGTAAAAAGAAAAAAATTGTCCCATGGACACTGGTGACCTGGTGTGGCAATGTCATATTCAAAATAATTTTTGTAGGGACCACGAGGTAAACCAGGAGAGGTGGGGCCCCCTGGTCCCAAAGGACCTCCTGGAAATGATGGACCTCCAGGAATGAAGGGAGAAATTGGCTTCATGGGAGCTACGGGAGCAAAAGGAGAAAAGGGGGAGACTGGAAAGGCTGGCTCACCAGTGAGTAAACACAGCATATTTGGTAACTGTGAACTATTTGTTTGCAAATATTCACAGCTGAGAAATTTATAATCCAAATTTCACATTCACTGTAAATGTTCAGGATGAGTCCTTTCATCTTTAAGCTATAATACATATAGACATATGGTCTGCATATATGTATATTCATAGGGTCTGAATTGGTCATTTTCCTGTGAATATCCTGGCTACTATGTAAATGAGGCATAATACATGTTTTTCTGAATACAGAGGAAACACGCTGATAATAGTGAGTAAGAAAACAGTCTCTTAGCTGCAATCCCCAAGCCTTAGAATTCTTAAAGAAATTGGTGTGAGAATCTCTCTTTGTGTCCTCTTTTGTATCCTTTTCTATTTTGTATTTCCAAAAGGTTGTTTAAAATGTTCATAATGAAATTTAATGTTAGCACCAGTCCCAATTAATATTTATTTCTGAAGAGGAGGTATGGGCATTAACCAAGTTCTTGGTTTCCACACAACATTCACTGCCCACTGATTTCAAGCTAAATAGAATGTGGCATTCTGTTTTGTGTGCTTTTTGGACAGAAGTTGATTATCATTAATGCCAGTTAAAAAGCATGAAAAGATAGCTTGGTTCTCAACCATTGTCCAATGTATGCTTTGACTGATATATTCAGGAGCAAAAGATATCAGAGAAATTACAATATTGAAAACTCCCCAGATATTTGAGTGTCAGTATTGGTCCACTCTAATAAAGCAAGCAATGGTTGCTTTATTCCCCCATTTAATATTTAAAACAAAAACCCTTCTTCCTAGGGTCTTGATGGCATAACTGGAGAAAAGGGCGATCAAGGGATGCCAGGACCTCCAGGGCTAACAGGCCCAATTGGACTTCCAGGTTTTACAGTAAGCAATCCAAAAAATGCATCATTTAAACAAAACAGAAACCACAGAGAAGGTCAGACACTACAAAAGAGTGCATGATATTGAAAACAACCTAGCTTGGGTTATTTTAAAGAATAACAGTGGGACATGCATTTCAAAATACATACAGTGCCATTGTATCATATGGACATTTACCATATGCAAATTCAAGTATATGTGCTTCGCAAAAAAAAAAAAAAAAGCAAGAGAGAGAGAGATAGAAACAATTTAAATAGTGCAGGCAATTTCACTCCATGATTGTATGCTCTGGAGCAGTGTTCTTCAACTGTGGGATTGTGAAGCCACATTTGGGAGGGTCACAGCAATCTTCAAAGCCTGTGCAAGAGGTACTGCCTTATCAAAACTGAGTTCTTCTTGATATAGTCCTGCACAGCCTCTTCTCATTATCTTGCTGCTCAATTCCTAAGGCTGGCCGGGTTGTTTCAAAGACACAAGAGGTAAGAGGAAACGGGATAGGCAGGGGAAGGTGATGCTGGGGCAGGGAGTAGGCAGTTCAGATCCCAGGAGATGGGTGAGATTGGTGGTGTGTCCTCAGTCTCATGCTTTATTTATTTCCTGGGGCCATGGCACAAAAAAAAGTTGGACCACTGCTCTGGAGTGAACATGAGTTGGGAGGTGTGATACTGCTGTTCTCTCAGTTAGTCTCACGATTTTCACGTTATGTGTAGATCGTGAAACCTAACCCCAGCCTAAGATGGAACTCCACGGAAAATAAAATAAATCTTTAGAATAAACAATACTTCAAAAGTCCATCTTGGAATATAATTTTTCACTTCATGATTAGGAATTGCATAGTGTTGTTTCAGCCAAAGCAGGATATTTAATTGCAGAACTAGGATAGAAGAGGCTGGCCATTCATTTTATAGCTTCCTTCCTGTATTGCTTAATAATCACAAGTAAATTACATTTCAGGAATTCAAAATGCTTCACATGTGTTCTCTCATGAACCCTTGCCAAAATTCTTTAAGAGAGGGTAGTATTTTAATACTGAAGATATTGGGTGGAGGGGAACATAGAGAGAATAATAATTTGCTTCAAGTCCTTTAACTGAGGGCCCAGTCATATTCACCCCTCTCCCGGATGCAACCATGCCAAAAAGGAGCACACTGTATCTAGTTTGGGAGTGTGGGGATTGGGAGGCTTTAGAGGAAAAGGGGAAAATCTGTGCTCCACAGTGGGCCTCCTCAGACCTGCATCAGCTCTGTAGCTGTGCAAGTCCAAGGAGGAGTAAGAGACAAGAAGGCTGCAATAAGAGGGAATAGGATCCAGCATGTGCCATTGCTGCCATATCCAGCCCTCCTATAGCCTCCCCCACCTTTGTTCCTCCCTTCCAGTTTTGCCCCTTCCCTGGCCAATTCTCTGCCCCTGCCACTGACTTACCTTCTCCAGTGGCCGTGGCGCGAACAAGCAACAGCCAGGGAGTACTGTTGTCTCTTGTAGTAGTGAACATGCTGCTAACATCACCAGTATTTGAACTCTTGATTATTTGGGGACAAAGGATGTAGCAAAATATCTAAGTGGGGGGGAAAGTGAAGGGTGTGTGTGCAAACTTGTAAAATGGGTTCCAATATTTGTATGCAGGAAATCCACCATTTCTGACATTTATGTTTATTAAGAAATCAACAATTGTGTATTTTCTTCCTATACATACTTTAGGACTGGTGGCAGGGGAGAGCATTATTAATTATTTTAATAAAATTAAGGGCCCAATTCTATCTAACTTTCCAGCACTGATGCAGCTATGCCAATGGGGTGTATGGTATGTCTTGTGGTGGTGGCGGCAGTCACAAAGGCCTGCACTGGGTCTGCAATGCAGCTGCATTAGTGCTGGAACATTGGGTAGGATTTGCCCCTTAGATAATTAGAAGTCCTGATTTAGACAGTCCGGTACTTTGGGGAACAAAATGAAGTCAATGCTTTTCATTGACTTTTGTTCTGTTTTCTCCTTACTGGGTGTTTCTTCATCTACATTTTCAGCAGTCAAGAAATACATCTCTAACTGGTACTGTGATTTATATTGTTCTGCTTGCTGCATTTATAGGGAGAGAAGGGAGAACCTGGAGCAAAAGGAGACACTGGGGACTCAGTAAGTAATCAACCCACTAAATAAATAAATAAATAAATAAATAAATAAATAAATAAATACAGATCTGTCCAACAGATATAAAAAGGAGTGGTTGGATCTGTTTTCAACAATACATAGGATACATGGATAAGCAGTGAAGAAAACCCATCCCCATACTGTACTCTATCTTTTTTTGCACCTCACTCCAAGCTCTTTTCTCCCAGCCAAACATACTTTTGGTGTGGACTTGGCTAAAGAAAAATACACTTGAATGGGGGGAGAGGCAGGGGTGTACTGGAGGAAGATAAATCACTGATATGGAAAGGTTCTGCACTCTTCAATACAGTATTCTTATAAGTGGACCCCACCCTCTCTTTCCATGCAGCTGAGGCAAAATAAAATGCATTTATCTGCAACTGTCAAGCATCTAGCATTCCCTAAGTGGTTGAGTACTGCAAGTGGTTGAGGACCAAGAGCCTGCAATTCTCAGAACATTCAAAAGGAAGTAAACCTTTGTACTCATTGGGGCTTACTTCTTAGCAAAGGTTCTTGGGATCAAGATGCTGGTCACAGCAACGTAGGACACCCCCTTATACTTATAGATAAGTCTTATAGATGTCAGATTCAACTCAGCATTGTCAGCACAGACTGTCAGCAGCTCTCGAGGGCAGATGCCCCAGCCTGAAAGCCTCTGCCCATCTGCCTTTAAGGGGCAGGGCAAAGACAGCAACGCAATCCCCTGCTTGGGGCAACAGGGGCTGCAAGTGCCATTCCTGTCACTGTGCCAGGCTCCGAGGGGTGTGGGGAGCCTTCAGAACCCTCTGCAGGGCTCCCGAACATCTGCAGAACTAAAAAAAGCAATCATAACCCACTTCCAGGTTGCGATAGCAAAACTGGAAATGAGTCGCAATAGCTTTTTTTTTTTTTTTAGTTCTGCAGGCATTTGGGGAGTCCTGCGGAGGCTTCCACAGGGCTCCCTGCACCCCTCAGAGCCCGGTGCAGCAACAGGTAAGGCACTTGCAGCCCCTGTTGCCTAAGGCAGAGATGTGATCCTGGGGATGTCAATGATTGATCCTGGGACCTTCTGCATATCCCTCCCAGTTCACATTGCTTACTTCTCTCACGCATCCATCTTCCTGAAGGCTGTGTACCATATTTTTATGTAAATTGCTTTTGTGGCAATGACACATCTTTTCCTCTTCTGGGTTTAGATTACTGGGCCACCTGGGCCCCAAGGCCCACCAGGAACACCAGTAAGTCATCTTTGTAATACAATACACTATAAAAATAAGGTGCATGTGCTGCTTGAAATGTTGGACTTTTCATAAATATTGCAATTCATTTGGCCCTCTTCTATCAGACAGTTAAGACCGCTCCAGTTGTCTGGTGTAAACGACTGCAGTGGCAGCAGCTCTCTTTACATTTGAATACGTTTTGAGCGCAATCCTAAACTACGCTGGAACAAGCAGGCCAACATGCCTGTACTGTATCTAGCGCAGGTGAAGAGTGAGCTTGGGCACAATGTGGAGTAAGGAGATTTCCACCAGGTCACATACCAGCCAGCCAGATAGGGCTACTCAGATCTGTGCCCATGGTTTTGCAAGTGCAAATCCGAACAGCCCATGTACGATCAATTGTGTCAGGGTCAGGGGTTAAGATCCAGCCTAGGTCACCCAGGCCAGTCCCACCCACTCCTCACAGGCCTGATCCTCCTCCTGAACCCACTCCCAGAGCTGCCTCTGTTCCACCCTCCCGCCACCCTCTCCAGCCCCCTGTGCTGAGCCTGCCCAGGCTGGTACAAACTCACCAGCTCCCGACGTCGCTCTGGCACTGCTGAGCCAGCGCAACGTATTGAATTAGTATACATAAAAGCATTAAAAATAAAGTCCAGTGAACACTGGTATCTTTGGGAGATCTGTTCCAAGACCCTCCATAAATACCAAATTCCAAGGTTAATTAAATCCATGGTTGGGCCGCAGAGGACCTCCCAGGCACATCTGGGAGGTGTTCTGAGCACAGGAAGGCTTCCAGACATGACTGGGAGCGCAGTCCTAAACTGCACTGGAATAGCAAGGCCAGTAGCCTGTGCTGAGTCCACCTCAGCTTCGGAGTGCTGGGGAGCCTCCCCTATGGGTCCCTCAGTTCTGCACCTGCTGTAAAGCAGGTGCAGAGCCCAGGAAGCCATGCGGCCTGAATCGGGGCCACGTGGCCTGGGGACAGAGGCCTACCATCCCACCCTGGCCCTGCCCCCTCCCCAGGCCGGCATGCCTACAGGAGCTGTGTGCATTTGTGTGCCTCCAGTATCCAGCCAGAAGAATTATCTTTTATTTTTTCTTGTTGTTTGTTCCAAATACAGGGTTCTCAAGGCCTACCAGGACCTAAGGTAAGGATGGAGGATGATAACACTGGATCGGATTAGACCGTTTTAAATGCAAAGTGTAAATGCAGATGCTGATCTGGAGGTTATTAGCTTTGCACATTTTAGATATTCTACAAACATGGCAATGCTAACGTTCACCATATTCTCACTTGTCAAGTAGTTGTTGTAAGGATAACATGCAACTGAGCTTGCAAATTAAACCAAAATAAACACTTTGTTATACACGTTGACTTGTATACTAAATCATGTCAAGCAGCCCATTCCTACCGAAATCCCTCTGCCAGTGCAGCTGTGCCAACAGAGCTTGCACTGTATCTGCAGGAGGTGGGGCAGTCAGAAAGGTCTCCTCAGAGTAAGTGAACTTTTGTTTGCTTACCTCAGAGAAAGTCTCCACTGCGACCATTGGCTTCTTCGATCTAGGCATACGTCCGAGGTATGTAATGGTGGCAGTAAAGGAAATGGATGGGGTTAGGATATTGGCATATTTGAGTGACACCGATATCACCCCCTGTCCACCTATCTCGTAACCCTCAGCCCCACCCAGGATGACCCTCGTTCTCCCCTGCCACCATCGTACTTACCTGTGGTGGTCCAGTAGCAGGTTTTCAATGCTGCCGCCTTTGTCGCTTTGCACTCAAAATAGCCGCCAGAATCCATCTTTCAACCACAGAACTCTGATTGGGCCATAAGGAAGTTAATCCATTGGACTAAGTGCAGTTTCAAAGTCCATTGAAAGCTATGGTCTAATGAAATAAATGGGATTTATCTGTTGAATGATTGATGGATTGACTGATTGAGTCATAGCTAATTAAACTTAGGATACTACTCATTGCATGCCAGTCACTAACTTAGAACCCTAATGCTGATTGTATTGTGGGAGTGTTCGTTCGTTTGTTCATTCGTTTGTTCATTCGTTTGTTCGTTCGTTTGTTCGTTCGTTTCTTTCTTTCTTTCTTTCTTTCTTTCTTTCTTTCTTTCTTTCTTT
>JAJKFI010000035.1:109989-182141 GCA_029204185.1 Lerista edwardsae | reverse complement strand
TTTCTTTCTTTCTTTCTTTCTTTCTTTCTTTCTTTCTTTCTTTCTTTGGGGGCTAGTGTCTTTCTTTAATGGGGTGTGTTTTTTTTGGAGTAGGGAAACCCCTGACAGGAAAAAAGTGTCCCCTCCCTCTGCTGTTTTTCTGTTCAAAATTGCCTCTGAACAAAGCTGCCTTTTAAAGGAGGAATAAAGTTTCTAATACATGCATTTGCATGTAATTTGTAAGTAGGTCTTAAAAATCAAACTTCCTGAAAGATTAATAATTTCTGTCTGCTGCAGTTTTGGCCTTCTCCAGTCCCATACAGTTCTTTTATTTATCACAGAGGCTGTGATGGTGTACACCAGTGGTTCCCAAACTATGGGTCTGGACCTACCAGAGAGTCATGAGCCAATTTCAGGTGGGTCACAAAGCAGTGAGAGCAGCCATATTGAAAATAGAAGAAGGTGGAATGCTGGAAAGCAGGAGGGCTGTGTGGTTGTTTTGCTTGTGTCAAGGCTGCAAATAGGCTTTTTCCTTTCTGATTTGGCTATTGGAAAATGGCTGAGAAATAACTCCTTATTGCTGCATTCTCAGGAAAGCAGCCGGCTCTCGTGTCACAATGATAGCATTTCAGGCCATGACATCACTTCTTGTGGGTCCTGGATAGATTGTCATTCTAAAAAGTGGGTCCCGGTGCAAAAACGTTTGAGAAACACTGGTGTACACTATAAATATATGAATCTGATGGAGCAACTTGAATTATCTAGTATGAAACTGATATTGGATGCAAAATGTCCTTTCACCATTGCTTGTCACCTTGAATGCTTCTGGGTGACTTTACAAAGTAATTAATGTTTGTGTAGAAATATTCCAGTGAAGTGTTGGGCTTTCTCCTGATGTAACTTTTCTTTAGGGGGAAGCAGGCATTGATGGAACAAAAGGTGAAAAGGGTGCCCAGGGTGAGAAAGGAGACCGAGGTCCTCTGGGATTGCCTGTAAGTATCTAGAAAGCAAAGAGAACTAAGAAACAAGACTTAACTATAGTTTATGAGGGACTGTTGTGAGGTGATGATGTGGGGCCTATATTACATGTGAAATAGAAAACTTCAACATACAATTTAGCAAAGCACCTGAAGCTGCAAATAAACCTTTTGAACTTAAAAATCTGATCACTGAGGCAGCTTCCCCAAGGTGGTTGACTGCTTTGGATATACTGACAAGAGATCATTTTTCTTGTGGCCTTGTAACATGTGTTTCTTACTTTAATCATAATGTTCAAATGCCAAATCATGTACAAAAGAAACAAAAACCATTCCAGAATACTCTTCATCTACCAAAAAAGTGTGTGTATGGGGAATTGGCTGAAGTATAAAACAAAGGTTTGGCATGGTGGTTTCCCCAAACAATTCCCTTGAACCCTCATTACCCTTGCAATATCCCTTTTGTCCATTATAAAATCCCTAACCAGGCAACCTGTTTCCTGTCTAAAATATGGATGAATTCACATAATTACTAAGCTCATCCCCACACATTCACTTTTTTCTACCTAGATTACAACTCACTCATGGCACTTGCGTCCTTAGTGCATTCCAACACAATCCCAGACTGTCAGCCAAGCACGGTACTGCTCAGTCCACAGAGATTTTTAGCAGTCTGTCCATCCAACAAATCTGGTTCCTCATGAGACATTTTTTTTCCATAAGCAAAATTCAGATATAGTTTGAGATGGCTGCACACTCCCCGATCATATATTTCTGCACTGTGTTCAGGTGAACATTGTTATGGCTGTTTAATACAGGGGTGTTCACCTTGTACAGTCATGGGGCAATATTAGTCACAGCTAACAAGGTAAGGCAGACAGTCATAAGAGGCCATAGCTATTGAGACCAAGGAGGGGCCCTTCCCATACTGGAGGTTTCTGCTTGGTGATAGGAGACACAGAGAACAGCTAGTAGAGCACAAGGATGACTGGGACAGTGACATTTGCCACCCCTTTGGCTGCCACCTTGCTACATTTGCTGCCCCCTTTCTTTCCACTGCCTCTCAGTGTCACCCCATGCCCCCTTCATCATATCTGTAATTTTTAGAATAGATAATACCAACACTTAGCATTTCTGTAGCACTCTGAATGTTCAAAGTATTTCACATACGCTCAGCAGTCTTATACTGCAGTTTGAGAACTAGGGCTGAAAGGTAATGGCTTACTTAAAGTTGCCTAATAAATTTTTGGGATGAATTTCTCATGAGATGGTTAAGATAAGGTTTGAGCCAGGGATGTTCTATCTAGTTCATAGCTTCCCTGCTTAGCTATTTCAGTATACTACTCAAACCCATAGTGCTGGAGTCAGCTTCATGACATTCTCCAAAGGTACTGATGTCAGCATAGGGCATAGGTTGAAAAACACTATGGGTAGTGACCCCAATGGGATTGCAAAGCCTCATTTGTGGGGGTCACAGCAGCCTTTCAAAGCCTGTGCAAGAGAAGGTTTGGATCCAATCCAGTAATGGTACTGCCTTATCAATATGGAGTTTTTGATATAATCCTGTTCAGCCTCTTATCATTGTCTTGCCCTGATGCTTCTAAAGCCCACCCTGCTCAGGCTGCTACCTCATATGGTTGTTGTGAATACATAAGCAATAGGGGGAAATGTGGCAGGGCTTAGGAAGATTGGGTCTTGGGAAGGAGCGGCATCAGCGGCGGGTGCCTAGTCTCATAATTTGTTTGTTTTGGGGGTCATGGCATGAAAAAGGTTGAAGACCACTGGCATAGGGAATAAGGCTGCCTGCAGGGCCAGTCTCAGGACTGGCAGGCCCCAATACAGGGTGCTTGTGCAGGTCCCCCACCTTCTCCATGGCCCCCACTCACCTGGCATCTGGTGCAAGCTGGATGCTTGCAATGGCGTGCCCAAAGCACGGCACCCAGAAATAGTTGGCAGTGTTGGGATGAGGGCACTGCCAACTACTTCTGGAAGTCCTATTTTGGGCTAAACAGGGGACTGTAGGAAGACCCCTAAAAACCAACACTCCACTCGCTGAACTTCCCTCCCAGGTTGCCAGATGCTGGCTGCAGCAGCGGGTGATCCACCTCCTGCCCCAGTGCGAGGGCCCCCACCGTGCAATGTGATGATATATTGCCCTAAGGCTGGCCCTAGCTGCCGGCTCAGCAATTTCTAGTTGCCTTTGGCAGAGGCTGTAAGCCAGTGGCAGGGGGGTGAATCATACTTCACTTAGCCTCCCTGATTTCCTGCAGTCTCACTTCTTTGCAGCTGCCTTCTTTCAGGCACTAATCATCAGCTGCAGCATGATAATAGAGCAATAGAAGAAGGAATGGCAGCTCAGGATAGATAAACATTGATTGCATGGTACAGGAGTGTTTATAGTTAAGTGCAGAAGGGAGAATCTGTGTCACATTATGATTATGAGTCATGTGTTCGTCATCTCCGTTGTAATGGCTTTCAGTGGTATTAAGAATGCTAGACATCAAAATAAAAAGGACAGGAAGGGACAGGTATTCAGAAATACACCTGGACATGCATTAAAGCAGATAACTAATAATCTACATTACTTGGTATGGTGCCTGTCACTGCAGAAAACTCATATTGTGACCTGTACTATTCTTTTCTCATTGTTTCTTACCTTATCTGGTACATTTGAGTGATGACTTGCATGTTTTTCAGCCCATCTTATGTACATCAACTCAGAAGTAAGCCCCATTGTGTCCAATGGGCTTACTCCCAGCAATGAAAGGATTGCAGCCTTTCATAACATGTCAACATTTTATATCGTTTTTAAAACGTCATGGTTTAATGTGATTTCTAAAGCAGTGACATAAAAGCCTTCCTCTTTGAAAATATAAACACAAACCGATCTTTTAAGCTTCAAACAAAGAACCTGGACAGGAGAAAAGAAATACCCAATAAGATTAAATTTGATAATAAATGTATACATCGTTATTCCTTAATATATCTAAGGGCCATATTTGACATAATACGTGTTTTACCTTCTTTTGTATGATGATTTGGAGATCCTGGTACTGGATCATCATACTAGTGTGTAACAGCTACTGGCCCTAAATGGGGTTGGGCATTCCCACCTGCATGAAAACGTTCCTCCAGTCAGTTCAGTGGAGTCCCAGTTAAAATTGCAGTGTAGATACCGTCAGATTTACCTGCTTCAGCAGAAATTTGTTGCTTCAAGAGGTTTGCTTCCTACACATCTCTCTCTTTCTGGATTAGGGTACCAGTATGCATTCACAGAATTTTGAGTGTATTAATCAGATGAATGCATGACCATATTAATCCAAGCCTAACTTTTCAAGATCTATGTTCCGTTGTCCTTGCACCTGTTCTGGTGTGGTGTGTTTATGATTCAAGGTTGGTGCCAAAGAGTTAGCCCTGGTAAAATATGTGTGTGTTGGAGGACTCAGTACCACCACCTGAGCAAGTATTATACTATGCAAATACTTTTTTTATTAGTTTGCCCAGGCATTGCAACATATTTTATCACAGACTTTAGTGGAATCATATAATTTTTCCTAAATGTTTGCTGCTGCTTATGTGATTTTTATTATGTGGTATGGAGTGTAATTGTATTTATTTTTATTCTGCACTGTATGCTGCCTTGAATGTCTAGAACTGAAGGATGGCTTATAAGTAAGGGTGGATTATAAGTAAGCACAATCCTATCCTTTAGTAATGCTGGCGCAGCAACTGCTGCACCAGCCAAGGGTGTTGCAAATGCACTGTAAAGCACTCCACAACACCCGGTAAGTAAGCCGCACTAGCAGGAAAGCCTGTGCCATTCTGCCAGCGCTGGATTTAAATGGCACACCCAATGAAGCAAGTAAGCACCCATTGAGCGGCGTAGGGTCTGAGGGAGGATGATGGGGGAAGGACAGGGAAGGGGTTAACAGGGCGGGTGGCGGAAGTAGGGATGGTTTGGGCCAGGAAGGGGCAGGATTGGCAGCACTGGTGTATCCTGCATCCTATTCCCCCCTCCTAGCCTTGAAAGCTCAAGCACAGGGCTTCTCAGACTTGCACTGGCCATTTGGCTGTTGAAGGTCCAAGTGGCCCCATTGAGCAGGCTGTCCCCTTACCTCAAGGAGACCTCCAGTCTGCTCCTTGCAGGGCTGGATACAGCACTGTTCCACCATTGCTTAGGATTGGGCTGCCCATAAAGTATTGGTTGTAGGATCAGATAGAAAAATGAAAATGAAAAATATTTCACAAACTGTATAATTAGCTTACAGAATTCAGAAACTTAAGCTCCTGAATTCTGTGCATATCTTCATAGGAGTAAGCCTTATTTAACACATTTTAGTATATAATTAATAAGCACAGATAAGATTATACTGTAAGACTACTTTTTAAAAAAATATTGCACAAAAGGATATCTACTGACAGCAATTAGCCACAAATTTGAATTTTAACTAACTAACTTCAATATAACTGTATACATGCCTTTCTTAATTAAACAGAGATTGGCCATTAACAAATGTCTGCTCACTTACACTCACACAGTCCAATCCATTCAACTTTCCATTGTTCATGCAACCACAGTGCAGCTCTGAGGAATTTTAATGCAACCGCAAGGCCTCCATGATTGCCCTGCCTCTATAGAAGGCAGTGCGCACTCCATTGGCACAGCTGCATCAGCGCTGGAAAATTGGTCAGGGTTGGGCTGACGTTCATAAAGCCAATCTCTTTAACCCTGTTAACAAGCACTGCTCATGAAAACAGGTTTACACACACATTTCACTTTCTTTCAGTAGACATAATTTAGGTTCATATTCATATGCACTTCCGAGTGAGGATGTAGGCTATTCACATTGCATTGCTTTGAATAGGATTCACATTCTAAATCACATTAACACTTTGTCTGCATATATCTGTGCCTTAATAGGAGCCAATGTCTGAGTGACAAGAAAAAAAACTCACTCCAAACTTACTTTAAAAATGAACATCATCACATTTGCAATAAAATGTATACTTTTGGTGCTGTTTCAACATATCCAGATTCATTATGGGAAGAGGGAACTTTGGTACACAAAATGCCCACATAAGCCATATTTGCTGTGAAAACTACTTTGTGAACTGCATTTTGTTGTATGTAAACGTATCTAAATATTTTCATAGCCCAATCTATGCCTTCCCCCCTGCCAATGCAGCCATGCCAAAATAGCTTGTGCCACATTCTTGGGGGGGGGCAGTTCCAGAGGTTTCCTCTGAGTCAGGGAACATTTGTTTCCTTACTTGGGTTAAACCTCCTAGGAATGGAGGAGTCTACTTGAACCTGCACCAGCAAAATTGCTGGCACAGGTCTGCATGGACTCGGACAGTGGGATTCAACATGTGCCCCCACCTCCAAACCACTCTCCCCCAGGGCCAAATCAGCCCATCCCCTGCTCCCATCTCATCCTGTTCCACCCTCCCCATTCAACCACCTAAGTGCCCTCCCCCATCCTATTCTGGTAACAGGTAACTGTACTGGGCTTACCTCTCCAGTGGGCCTCCGTTGCTCTGCTGGCATGCACGGGAAGACTCCAGCCTTCCTGCCAACATGAAAGCTCCCTGCACTGCCACAAAGCACTTTACAGCTAGCACCAGCAGAATATGCAATCCACTAGCACTTCCTTTCAATAGGATTGGCTATCCAAGTACTGCGAACATGCTTTACAGCATGTTTGTGACACCAAGAGCCAATGGTACACATGTACAGCCGGCGCTCCGGCCCATAGAATTGGGCTCTTATTGTTCATAGGCCTTTGATACCTACTTGGCAGGTATGAAATGATACATAGGTTTTCCAGTTGTAATGACACAGTAAAATAGATGCCATGCCTGACAAATGTGTCCTGGCTATGTCACCATTGAAGACACAGAAAAAACAGTCCAGCAAAGGTGCATGTAGGGCCATCAGCAGACTAGCAAACCAGGCTAGAGAGCACATAGGTGAAGACTTCAGACAAATACAACAGAATATAGGTGAGAGCTCATACTGGTGTCTCCTCTATGGGGGTGATGATACAGAGGAAATCTTACGCCAGCAGCATTTCATTGTAGCAGTATTGCCCAGCAGGGGTCCTCCAAGTAGTTATAGGTTTTTTATATTCTGACCAGTGGATAGAGTAGACCTTTCAGGTGTCTGCTGTGAAGTTTGAAATGTACCTTGCAGATAAAACAACTTGCAGTAACTCTGGTTTCGATCATGTCATCGTTGTTTCCGAGCCGGTTCCAATTGTCATTGGGGTTCCTTCGAAGCTTTTGATTGATACTTTTCAAATTATGCACCTGAGGATGTAGGACAGATTCTTAAAGAGGAAAGACCTACCATAATCACTCTTACCTTACAAATGTTCTCTTGCCTTGAGGTTTCCGTGACTGCCCCTCTACCACTGAATGCAGCACATGCCCCTTTGGCATAGCTGCATCAGCACTGAAAGGCTGGATGGGACTGGGCCCTAAGGGACCAAACCTGAAGCTGGTGGTAGGATGTTACTGCCAGCTCTGGTATTGCAACGCGTCATAAAATGCATTTGTGGCACCGTTAACCATCTCCCACCCCTTATTTAATACTAATCCCTGGAGTTACTATAACGTCAGTGGATATAAAGCCTGAAGAAGTGATTGTACGCCTCTCTCAGTTGATCTTCTTTCTGCTTGAAATCTACTGGATCATGCAAAGGCACTCCTTTTATTGGCTAGGGTATCTGCATTTGATTTCGCAAGTATGGGTCTGCTATTGCAGTCACAACTTCCACTACAGAGAATGAGAAAGCAACAGTCCTCTCCGATCTGGGGCACAGTCTTGTTCTACTATAGTATGCTGGGATGCTGCATTCTCACAAACATCCTAAAGCAATCACGTTATGTTCAGTGTCTGTTTCTTGTTGGTTTCCTTGTAAGTGCCATCACCTGTCTTTGAGATCCAAGTTTTGTTGCTTTATTGTGAGCATATGTTTGTCTTGAGTCACCACTTCACTCACCTCTTCCCTCCCTTCCTTTCCCCATTCCTCCTTGCCTTTTGTTTTGTTAACCCTTTCCCGTCTGTCCAGGGTGCTTCAGGTTTAGACGGCAGGCCTGGCCCACTGGTGAGTTCCACTTCTCCATTACCCTACATTCCTGTCCCTGAGTATTGTGATTCATCTTCTTTGTCCTGCCACATCCTTATCTGTATAATTGTCTTTTCAAAAATGTAGGGTATGAAAACTGTAGATATTATGTTTTGAGGTCAAACAATCATAATTCTCACTCAATTCTCATTACATATGCACAAGGGTCCAAGGATATTGCCCTAAAGATAATCTTTTTTTCTTTTTAACCTGTAATATGTTGACAGTTATAAGTGAACCCTTTGCATGTACTCATTATTAAGATTATGTACCTTATTTCCTCTTACTATGAGTTGTCTACCATCGTCTTTTCTCTCCCCGTGAAGTTTGGCTTAAAGCACTTTCTCATGCTTGTCTCAGCCATAGTAATGTTTTGTGTGTGAGTTATAGGATTAAAAGGAGTTCTAGTGCATATTTATACCAGGCTGAATTAAACAATGTTTGCAACCAATTGCTTGTACTGAGCTCACAGTAGCCTGCGTTGCTCATTCTACATAGAAAATCTAGAAAAAGCTTTTCCCACTATTTTGTAAACAATATTATGCCATAATTTAAAATTGGCTGTGATGGCTACACACATGGTCTTCTCAGTTCCTCTCATACTTAAATGGGCAATAATTTTAATATGTTAATCCTGTGAGGATCTAAGAGCACAATCCAAAACTGGAGTTAGGCTGGCATAAGCTAAGCCAGCAAAGTTTGGCCAGCAAAAGGGCCACCATAAAGTGTGTTTGGACTTCTCTTGGAGTCAGGGAGGATGGCTCACGTCTGTGTGCTGGCCTTTCTGACTCCGAGAGGGGTCCAAACATATTTTACAGTGGCCCTTGTGCTGGCCAAACTTTGCTGGCTTAGCTTATACCGGCCTAACTCAGTTTAGGGTTGCACCCTGAGAGAATGACTGATGGCTTGCCATGACCATCTCCTCCAAGGCTCTTCCTAGGTTCTATTCCTGTTTCTGAAATCTGAAATCTATTCAGTACACATAACAGCCAGTTCACAAACACAGTTATACTGAGATAATAATTCCTAAATTATTCATTCACATTCATGTAACAAATCTGAAAGTAAAGTGAGTTGAGGTTAGCCATTACGACCCAGCAGAAATATGGGACTCTGGACACATTTCTATGACCTTCTATGACCGTTTCTATGATAACTTATTGTAAAAGCAATTTCTGGTATGTAGACATTACTGCAGAGTATTTATTGCAGTGCAGAGTCACCTATGAAGTGTAGCTAAATTACACTGGAATTCTTTGCTGGCCTAACTCCAGTTTAGGATTGTGCTCTTAGTTCCTCACAGGAATAATATATTTATAGGGTTTACTCTCTCAGGGCAGCAATATTGAGTTAACAATCTGAGAATTCTGTTGATAAAGCTATTGTGGCAGATGAAGCAATAACAATCCATTTAGCAAAGCGTTTCAAGATTCCTAGATAAAACACTGAACATTATTATTTCCCCTAAGTATTCACATCATGTCACATAGTCTCCATAACACTGATTTATATAAAATCACAAGGGATGTCTACGTCGTAGCAAGCTGTTTCTCTTAAAAACACACATTCGTTCATTTGGATTTGTAGGGCTTTATCTGGAGGGTAGGAAGAACAAATGTGATATTATGTTATGCATACCATTTTACAGTCCTGAATAGATGAGGAATTTTCTTCCTCATATTCTTAGATCCACTAGTCTAGTGAAACAGAATCCATAAGTAACATGAAAGGCAAAAAGTTGGAAACAAAGTTTGCAGAACCTAGAAGAGCTTCCCAGGAGCACAGGCATTTCTTCAGAAAGAAACAGAATCTAAAGTACTAGAGTAGGCCTGATGACATCCTAAGCTCTGCGTGTCAACTGAGCTGGCAAGATTTTCAAAGGGAAGAGTTGTGGCTAGGAACTGCACGGTCCAATGCTTCTGAGATCTCTTCTGCCATCTCAGGTGATGAACAAGGAGCTCTGCATAGTTAGTGCACTGATGATGCTCAGGCTGCAGATCTGAGAGATCCACACCATTGTCCATAAGAGGTTGGGTGTTAGGTCATTCTCCTCAATGAGGCCTGAAGGTTGTTGTTCTTCGGATTGCCCATTGGGCAGGCTTGGGAAACAAAACACTTCCGTGGCAGGTTCCCCCACCTTAAAATGTTTCTATGTATGTCTATATAGCTTATGGTTGAAATATAACTGAATGGATAATTTTGTTTAAGTTGTCGTTTTAACTAGACTGCAAAATGTGAAGAGCATGCTGAGCATTTAATAATATTGTTCCATACATAGCATCACCTTGATTCCAGATTTAACACATAATACATTGTACTGAAGTACCAAATGACGTTCCTTCAAGCCATCCCAATCCCTGCCAGAATAACTTGGTTTAATATTAATTTTGGTTTTGACCAAAACCAAAACATGATCCAGCCAATATTACATCCCAATTATTTTATGAGAGATATGTCAATAAACGTTTATCACTCCCATTGAAATCAGTGAGGCCCAATATTGCTTAGAAAGGGCTTGTTCGTACAATCAGCTGAATCATAGAATCATAGAGTTGGAATAAACCTACAAGGCCATCTAGTCCAACCCCGTCTGTAGCAGGAAATCCTCCTAGAGCAGCTGGTAATCATGTGGTAAAATAATGTGATTTCCCTGAACTGTACGATTGCACTTGACTAGGGGGTGGTTTGCATTTCTGGATGTTTCCCAGGATAGAACATCTCTGCAAATATAAAAACTAAAGTTGCATTTCAAAATAAAGTTTTTGACTGAATTTTTTGTTTCCCCCAAATTGTGTTTCATAATCCACAGAAAACGTTAGTGATTATTCTGATTGTATATACTGGCCAGGGTCCATAGTAGGGTCTCCTGCAACTGGACTATGATCCAGGGCAGTAGTGCCTAGTGCTTAACACTCACTTCCAGTTCCCCTATCTTTCCCTTGTTTGAACTTGTAGCTTACCAGTGAAAAGTCTTGGTAGTTTGGAGCCACTGCCACCAGCCCAGGAGATCAGGCTATCCAGAGGAGCTCCCTGGGCAGAACCCCCCGCCTAGAGCAATACTGAACCTCAAGGATCTCTATCAAAATCACTTTCACAGTAGCACCTACAGAGCAAAGAGATGTGACAATCCACTGATTTTCCCAGAAGTAGGAAAAAACCTCAAACTTAGATGTAGAATATTTATTTAAAACCTTATGAAATAGGAAGTAAAATCAAGAGACAAAAGTAGAGATGAGTTACTTTGGCAAAAGAAAACCAGTTCAAACTGCAATCATTCCAAATCACCTGCGGATGGTATTGCAGCACTTTGGAATCTCATGCATGTGGTATTTAATAGAGCTTCACTGCAAACTTTGAAAGAGGCTTATAACATGGAGACAACTCTGAAATCAACATAAAATCTAACAATTCCAATTGTCCTATCTTTGTACCTGGAAGATAGAACTGCCAACCCTTGCCCTCACTTCCAGGAAGGTAGTTCCCCTCTCATAGGCCAAATAAGAGGAGAAGGAGTTTCTTGCTGGTTGGGGCTTGGCTGAAGTGACATCATCTGTTACCTGATCTTTACATTTTCCCTGCCTGGAGACCAGCCAGCTGAGACCAGCCAATCTCCTGGCTCTCCTTGGAATCCATCAGAACAATTTTGCTGGTTGTAACTTGTATTCCTTTTCCTTTGTCTGGCAAGCTGCCTATAAATTGCATTCCAGCCCTGACTGACACAGACTGGACCATTGAATTTTAAGTTTGCTCGCGCATTGAAATAGACAAAATATACTCAGAAGTACACATGAAGTGTATATATTTTATGACATGGCTTATAGGCTAGATCGTGGCCAAATATGTCTAATTAGTTAAAATAGTAAAGTCTGAATGTCTAATAAAAGGGAAAATTCTTTTGACCCAGGAAAAGAGCATCCCTTCTGGATTTCTCCTTTCATTGCTTTTGTGGAGTAGTATACACATGGCAGCTGGATAAACAGAGGACTTGAAAATGAATGATGGCTTCTCATGTCTTCTGCTGTGTATCTGTACATCTGCATTATTGCCTGTGGCATGGTGGCCTGTCAACCTGCATGATGCTGCCTTTATCAAAAGGGATGCAAACTTTCCTTAACCCGGCTCTACCGCACGTTTTTTAAAGGACTTAAATGATGGCTGTGTATTGTCCTTTATTCTGCTACAGCTTTTAGTGTTGTTGATAATAGAAACTTGGGGATATAAAATATATTATCTGAAGTACTTAAGAAGTGTCTTTACCATCATACTGTTTTTGCTCGGACAAGGTCCCGTCAATTATATATTGATGAACTCTAGAAGCTGTAGTGTGTTAAGTGAATACTTTGCATAACCAAAATCTCCTTCTCAGCTCTTCTTTTTCTCATGCAGATCCATGCTTTTATCCAATTTTAATGAGTAAACTACTTCATGGGCTTGTTTTCTCCTAAAATTTCAGGGTACTCCAGGACCAATTGGAGTTCCAGGACCAGCAGGACCAAAAGGAGAGAGAGTGAGTAGCCTTTGACAAATAAGGACTCTGGTGGTCATATACAACTGCCAATGCAGCTAAAATGCAGCTGTTGGCAATTCAGGATTTGTTGCAGAGTTTCTTTCCAAAGATTCCTAATGCATATTTCTGCCACTTTGCCTTTAGGAAAACCAGCTATCAGGAACATGGTGGTGACAAAGAGTTAAGTTCCCCTCCCCCAGGGGAGGAACTGTCCCAGGCTAGATCACCCCCCCATCCCCCCAGACATTATTTAGGAAAGAAAAAAGCACATTGGAACCAAGCATTTGCTTAATATAATGTGTAGTTGTCCCTAACAAAGAGGCTAAAAAACGTTTTAATAAATAACACTTCATTTTTCAGTTATGTGTTAAATTAACCCCATTCTATTGCCAAGCTGTAAGCCTAGCAAAACACAGTGACACCTACCTTTTTAAGAACCTTTATTTGAAGGCTGTGTTAGCTTGATGAAAGTTTATGTGGCTGAAAATGTGCTTTTGTGGAATTATAAATAAGAGCTTGATACCCTACTACTGTGTTTCTCAAAGTCCTACTCGGACGTTAGCCGCTACTAAGGGGCTTTTTTCACCTGGGGGCCAGCACAGGCCTTCTGCAGGGTGCTGGCCAGTGATGTCATTCAGGGGGAATGGACCAGAACGGGCGTTCCGGATCCTAACGGGCTCCGTGGCTGGTTCCAGGTTCCCGACAAGTACCAATCAAATGTGAGTTCCTGTTCCTAAATCATTTGAATGACACCACTGGTGCTGGCTCACCACTTCTGTAAAAAGCCCTTATCTCCAATAGGAACCTATTTCAGTTGAACACTGGAAGTAAGTTCCAATTGGATATAAGGGCTTTTTACAGAAGCGGGGAAGTGCACAAAGTGGGGCTGGGAACCCCCTGCACCTTGCAGAAGACCAGTGCTACCTCCCAGGTAAGTAAAAAATAGCCCATTGGTAAGGGCATCACTGCTATCGCTGCTGCGCCATCCCTTTAGGGAAAAAGCCCTGCTTCCAGATCTTCTGGTGAGTCATGACCCACCAGTTTGAGAACTACTGCCCCTATAGATACAGAGTTAGTCAGTCTCCTGTCTGAAGTACCCTTCCAAAAATCAGGAAATTCTTCTCTCTTCCTAATACAATTTTAGGGCAGTAAAGGGGACCCTGGAACTGCAGGACCAATAGGGCCAGCGGGGCTTCCTGTAAGTATAGAGGCATTTTCAGTTCCCCTATTTTTCATTAAACTTCCTGCAAGAGAACCTTCTGCTGTGATTGACGTTTTGAGGAGAACTAATAAAGAATGATTTTGCCTACAAAAATGAAAAGGATAATAAGTTCACTGTCTGGTTGCAAAATTCTAAGGCTCATAGGAAACCCTTACAAGCCTGAACACGTAACACTGGCCCTACTGGAGCCTGAAGCAGGGAAAATAGTAATTCATATTAACCCTGTCCCAAAATGTTAAAATTAAACCTGGTTAGCTTACAGTTCGCCCAGTAGAGTAGCTAGAACGTTTGGATGTGAGAAATGTGGTTTCAGTTGCCCACTCAGCCAGCAGGTGGCCTTAGGCAGTCAGCCACTTGTCTTACTGAGGCACAGTAAGGCAAATCACAGAGGTGCTACTAGCGTAAAATTCCACTGGTGATTCTGTGGAGAAGGCCAGGACATAAATAACACAATAGTTTAGCAACAAATCAAACCCCAGCTAAGAATACTTCTTTTGTTACTTAAAAGGTTAGTTTTTAGAGTTTTTCTTTCAGTCTAACTTCTCTTCAGGAGTCTAGTTTCCACTGGGAATTTAATGGCAGAAAAGATTCTGTATGTTTGGGAGCAATTTAAAATGGATAATTTTTTCCCCAAAAATACAGGGTTTACAAGGTTCACTAGGTGAAAAGGGAAGCCGGGTAAGTCTTGAATTAAGTCTCTTTAGCTACTGATTTTTTAAAAAATGATGGAATGATTAATTTTTTTGATCATATGAAAAATAAGAAAAATTTCCTAACAATTTTTAACATGCACTTCACAATGACAAGTCTATAATCCATGGATTACAGCATACCAAAACAATTATTATGCCATTAAAGGTAGGTTTACAAAAGCATACTTCCAAAAGGATTTTTCCAACCTAATTTGCCAAGCTGGAATCAGGAGCAAGTGTAGTACAAGACTAGCACACTTTTTTGTTATTTATTCAACCACAGCTAATTAACCTGACTAAGTTTAGAAATAATGTCAGCCATGGAAGTCTTAGTGTTAAACACTTTTTTGAAAGATGGCATTTCTCACAGTTAGTTATTTTCAACGGTGCCATGAATGATCTGCAGATGTGCCGCAGGAGTTTGGGGGAGATTAACTTAGGAGGGCCTTTGGGGATGCAAGCCGAAGGGGGGACAGGGGGGGCCCCTGGGTTGGCCTGGGGGGGGGGGCGGCGACACCAGCCACTGCTGCCACAACTGAGAGTGAAGCCACTCTGGGAAGTGGTCGTGCAGCTGCTTCTGGGATCAGCCTTGGCACAGCTAACAAGTGTTGCCTACCCAGTTAGCCAAATTGCTCTGGGAAGCAGCCGCGTGAAAGTAAAACGCACCCTGCACGACTGCTTCTCCAACTGGCTTCAGCACTGTGGCACTGCCAAGCTGGGAAGCAGCTATGCAGGGCCAAAATGTGCCCTGCACAGCTGCTTCTCTGATTGGCAGGAGCGGGGATCAGCATGCACTGGCAGGGGGGCGCGCCTCTGGCAGTGTGCCCCCAAGTGCTGACAACCCCAAGATCGCCCCCACCCACAGGTGGCATGGTGTGCCTTGTCAATTCTCAAAAAACTGATGGTGTGCCCTGAATAGGTTAATGCCTTGTCCAGGTGCCGTGAAATTAAAAAAAATTAAAATCACTGTTTTGAGATGTACATTTCTAAGATTTAGATACATGATTTCTATTGACTTCAATCTTTTTCGTGCCACGATCCCAATGTATAAATAAATAAATAAATAAATAAATAAATAAATAAAAATGTGAGATTGGAACCCCCACTGTCAACCCCACCCACTTCCAGGACTCTATCTGTACACCCCACCCCCATCACCACCCTCTTCCCACTCCCAGCACTGTTCACTACCTAAATATTTTTATTAGAGAGAACAGAAAAAGTTACTTTAAAACCTGGCACTGGTGAAAGCTACTTTAGCGCAATTGCTAAGAACCTGAGCAGGACTAGAACACAATCTCCTGGTCCCTGAAGGGGTACACCAGATGCCTACCCCTTTGCCTGGTGGCGCTCTAGTCTAGTGGTCTTCAACCTTTTTCATGAGAAAGAAAAAGGTTGAACCTTTTGCTGCAACCCCACAACTGAGGCTTCAGAACACCATTAGGGTACTGATTCCAAGGTTGAAGAACACTGGACTAAACCAAAAGTGGCCAATACTCTGCGCAGTTTGCTAGCATTTGGTGAAAGCAGAAAATAATAATCTGCTGCACTGTAACAAAACATGTTCTGAAGTTTTCAGGTTTATATTTTATCAGATAAATCCTGGCTTTTGAGAGAACAAGTTAAAAAGTAAAGAAGGCTGTTGAGCATTAAAAGTAAAGAACATTAAAAATAAAGAAGCCTATTGAGAAGGAGCAGCTGTGGCCTCTATTCTGGAACATGCATAAGAGTTGTGCATTTCTCCTGTGTTTGATTATCACTCAGTGCTTTTACAGGCCTGAACATGTAACACTGGCCCTACTGGAGCCTGAAGCAGGGAAAGCCGGCAGTCACAGGCCACCACTGCAAGCTATTTTTAATCATTAAAAAAACTTCCTTTGATGCCTGTTGCTCCACTGGGCTCTCCAATCCTCTTCCAACTTGCTCGTGGCAAAGTGGAATTGCAGCAGCAGCAGCAGCAAAGGGGGAAGAAACAAAAACAAAGCAAGCTGCAATGGCTTACAAAGCACGAAGTAGGCAGGGGCCACTGATTTGGAGCCCACCTCCCTTCCCTCTTTTTACAAAAATCACCCGACCTCCCCTCTCCGGTTCAGTACAAACAGAAGAGATGTGGAGCGGGGAGGCTACATGGCACAGCCAGGCGCGGATCTATTTGAAAGGGCGCCCATGGCGCCCAATGAAAATGCGCCCCTAGGGGCACGCAACATCATGACGTCACATTGTGACGTCATGACATAGTGCTCCGCCCCTTCTAAGAGGCGCGTTCTGTTCGCTCCTGCCAGCTCTTTAAGGCCGGCACGAGCGAACAGAAAGAACGCGGCGCCCCGGCTGCGTTCTGTTCGCTCCTGCCGGCTCCTGCCGGCATGCCGCACGAGCGAACAGAAAGAACGCGGCGGGGCGCTGCGTTCTGTTCGCTGCCGTTGGCCTTAAAGGGCTGGCGGCAGCGAACAGAATGCGGCGCCCCGGCCGCGTTCTTTCTATTCGCTCGTGCCGGCATTAAAGGGCTGGCGGGAGCAAACAGAATGCGGTGCCGCCCAGCACCCCGCCCCCCCCTTGAGAAGGGGCCAGCCGGAGCGAGGAAAATGCGGTGCAGGGCCTGGGCAGGAGCGGGTGGGCCGTGGGCAGAGAATGAGGGACAGAGGCGCAGCCATTCTTTCACTTGCCCATCTGCCCTCCACGAGAGAGTTGCACATGCCCAGGGGGTCCAGTGGGCAGGGCATCCAAGTTGTGTGGGGCCCACATCTTTCCTGCTCATCTCTTATAAAGGAGGAGTATAGGGCAGTAGCAGTCTTCTTAATTTGGGGTCACTGTTTCTGCCGCCACTGCTACCTAACTTCCCTCCTCCTCAGTTTACCTTCTTCTTCCTTCTGGTTGTGCCATGCTGTCTTTAAACAGCACAGCAAAGCAAGGCAAAACAAGGAAGTCAGGAGAAATGGAAATGGGCTGGTGCTTCTTTCAGCTTCCTTGCTGTGTTTCAAACCATGGAGTGGTACAGCCAGGAAGAACACATGGGGTGGGGGAGGGTGGGGAGCCAGGTGAGGCAGCCACAAAGTTGATCAGGAGGTGCAAGGTGCACCTTTGCCCATCCACCATCTGAGACAGCCTGTCGCACCTTGCCTGATCACTGAACCAGGATCTCTCTTCAAGGAGAAATTTGAACTCTGGTGAAAGTTTTCAGAGGAGCTGAGGGATTCGAAGATTCTCCCACCTTTGAGATATATGGAGTTTTCCCCACTCAAAAACTCAAGAATTTCTGTTGGCGTTGCATCTGTCAGCAACCAGTCCTCTTCAAAGGAGATTTTTGTATATTTGCATTCTTTTTAAGAACAAAGCAGTCTACACCAACCATGTCATGACTGGCAACAGCAGCAGCAAAACGGCAGATTCAAAGTTAGGAATCAATCTTGGTATAAAGTTGTTACACTAAGTCTGCGGAAGTATAAGATCTTTGTTGCTGATGATGAAACATGACCATGGATGAGTTGTACCTTTCAGTTCATGACTGCTCCATGACTGATGTCACATACTTAATCATTCCACCATTGGTTTTACTCCATAACTCCCACTTGATTAAAAAAATGTTTATAAATCCAGATTTTCCTACAAAAGATAAGCTAACAAGATTCTGAGACTTTTTCAGTTGGTTTTAAATGTGGACGGAATTTTTAGAAGAAGGATCTTTGTTGACTATAAGACATTGAAAGCAGCTGTAGCTAGGTGGGTTTTTTTTTTTTGTTCCAGCAAGATAGTTGATGGATGAGAGCCCTCTAAACAATCAGATCCAAAGTGCCATACATTAATATGTTTTGGCTGAGCGGCAACTAGTATTTTGAAATAGACAGCCTGAAAAATCTGAGAGAATTATAAAGTGCTTTCACAGAACTTCAGACCAAATCCTGGAAAAATGTTGTGTTAGCTATGAACAAAGGAGGAATTTTCCCAGTCCTTTTCACTCAGCATTAGCAGTTAATTTCCTGGTTTTGCATGATCATTTTTTTTTTAAATCATGGATACATTATGGTGCTATAGATGTAACACCTAATTCAGAAAACCACCTAACTTCCAGTACAATATGGCTATGAAGTGCTCTCTGCAATATTTCCAGTTGCAGAAACTATGTTACTAGATTATTTTAATTGACTAGAAATGACAACGGAACCCAACACCAGGTTATGCTGAATTTCTACTGTATAGAATGGGGGAGAGACTGATTTAAAGCTTAGCAGGAGCAAGTGGAAGGGAATTACTGAACTTTTATTCTGTCTACACTAATGCTCTACCACCACCCCATCTCATCTGCTTCTCCCAAGCTGTTTTCTCCTTGCAAAGTGGTTTTCAGAGCACAATCCTAGCCTGGAGTTAGGCTGGCACAGTTAGGCCAACAAAGTTTGGCTGGCACAAGGGACACTGTAAAGTATATTTGGACCACTCTCGGTGTCAGACATGCGCCATCCTCCTTGACTCCAAGAGTAGTACAAATGAGCTTCATGGTGGCCCTTGTGCTGGCCAAACTTTTCTGGCCTGACTGTGCCAGCCTAACTATGTTAGGATTGCACCCTCAGTCTCAGAATCTCATTGACAGAGAATCATTTGTGCAGGGATATGAAGGAGAATATGTGCAGGGAAAAGGTTCTGCATCCCTTCCATTTACCCCTCAAATATCTTAAATCTCACCCTTCCCCCAATTTTGTAGATATTTAGTGGCGGACCCAGTTCTGTCCCATAGATCTACCCCCTCCCACATCTAGTCTGGTTCTTGTTTTCTATTAATTTGGTTCCTTGATTGTTGTGTCACTGCAGGATATATAATATAGTACAGAAGCAAAGGTGGTGCCATCTGATGACTGATGATAGCTAACGAAAGCAGCATGTACATTTGGGCAAACCAACTGAAAAAGTGTCAATGCTTAATCTGTGCATTAAAGCAGAACTTGCTATTTTAATGGCAATTTTTTTCTTCTTCTCCTGTCTGTGTGTGTATTTGCGCGTGTGTGTGTTCCTTGCCTCCACAGGTCTACCTTTGTCCCCTTTATCCCTTCCTGCTCTTCTGCCTTTTCTCCTGGGTCCTTCCTCCTCTTCCTGCTGCAACCCATTCTGCATTTCCTCCTGGATTATCCTTCCTCTATGCCAGCGTTTGATCCTGAGTGACCTCTCCTCTCCCATCCATTTCTCCTGTCAGCTTAATTTTGTCAAAAACCCATTTATTTCCTTTACAAACGATACCTACACTGCCTGATTTTTGTCGTCTACATGCACCACCTAATCCTTATACCAATTACTAAATGGAATTTCCTCTCCAGCAATCCCACTTACATCTTCCACTCAAAAGCACCTATCAAAATGTGTTCCTCTTTGTATGTAACTGACTTTTCTAAATAGATTTTAAAAGATTTTGCATTTTTCTTTTCTTATTGAACATTGGTCCTTGGCTTGATGCTAGCTTTATTCAAAACACTGGCTGCCACAGGGCATTTGTGTCTTTTCACCTTTGTTCAAGAGGATAACACAAGGCCTATGACCTCCATTTCTGTTCCTCTGTTCTATTTTAAGAACACAAGTAGGCCAGATCAGCTTTATCCTGCTTTGCCAATTTTACCTCTCCTATTAAATAAAAGTCATGGCAGGGCCTAGGTGATGTACTGCTTAAAAATGTTTTTTCCAACTTAAAAAATACAATATTGAAACTAGCTTGTTTGATTTTTAAGGAAAGAAACAAGCCTAAGAAAGTAGGCATTATTAAATAAACTGATGACATTGTTCCCTTCTAGAAAGAACAAGTTTCAAAAACTAAGAGAGCAAAATATAAAGGCTATGCATGTGTGTTTTCTACATTCTGCCTTTGCCCTCAAGTAACTTCCAATATCATTCTGTGACAGCATCCCTCTGATCCTCTGGATATTGAATTGTAGTTCATAGGATTTCACAAAACCAGTTTGAGGTTTGCAGTTTTCACACTACTAATCCCACCTGCCAGAGAATAAGCAGATTCAGAGCCCAATCCTATCCCACTTTCCAGTGCTGATGTAGCTGTGCCAATGGGGTGTGCGCTGCATCCTGCAGTGGGGGGGGGGGCAGTCACGGAGACCTCCTCAAAGTAACGGAATGTTTGCTCCCTTACCTTGCGGTTGCATCCGCACTGGAAAGTTGAATAGGATTGGGCTGTAGGTGTCTGTGTGTGAAATAGTCCCAGCAAAAATGTGTGCTTCATCCAGGCCTTTTCATGGAAGGGCATGATATTCCTCCTTGCCCATCTGCTTCTGGTGTGAATCAGAATTACTTGGCACATAAACTCCTCAGCCTGCTAACAGAAGGGGCATTGTGGGGGCATTTACATACAGTGGGGAAGGCTCCAGCATGCTGCTTGTTGAAAGCAAAGCATTGCTAGGCAACCTGCCACTGAGATGTAGAGATACACCACATCTGTCAGGTGGGAAGTGCTGAAGCCTTCCTTATCAGCAGATTTCTCATAAATAAGACACAAACACATACCCCAGCCTGCCACTCTATTGCTTGGCAGATTTATATCCCCTCTGTTTGGACCTCAAGACAGTTTACAAACATATTCAGTCACCTCAGAAGGCTAGGCTTCCACATATAGATCTTCCACCCTAGAACAAAGAAATACCCTATTCTGATGTCTCTTCAAGTTCTGGCTCTCTTAACAATGACACTGTCTAGTCAAGAGGACAGGGCTGCTCCTGCCGCACAGTCCTTCCCACCAGCCAGCTACTGTCCTTTTATTGCATCTGGCCAAAATTTCCATTGAAATCAAAAACAGAATTAGCCCTTCTTAGTAAGTGTGAATAACTCAAGCTCCCTGTGCCAACTCATCTAGAACATTTTGGATTGCTGGTGATTATTTTATTAACAATTCTGTATGAGGGCAGAATTTTTTTATCATTCCATTTTGAGATTTATTAGTAACATAATTTAAATTTTTAAAATTTATTCAAGAAAAAAATCTTAAATGGAAGAAAATCAAGCCTTTATTTCTTTTTGTACTGTTTTAATTTGTTTTTGTTTCTGACATTGATTTGAAATGGATGATCCTAAACCTTCTTTATATTTTCAACAAACTATTATTCGCAGGGGGAGAGGGGCAAGAAAGGCTCTAGGGGGCCTAAAGGGGATAAGGGAGACCAAGGAGCACCTGGATTAGATGCACCCTGTCCATTGGTATGTTGTGTTTTATCAAACATATTGTTTCAAGTTAAACCACTGGGGAAGAAAGAAGGGCAAATGGTAGTGTAACCACATCACAGAAACTGATTGAGGGTGCAATCCTAACCTGGAGTGTTGCAAATGCACCATCAAGTGTGTTTGGACCATTCTTGGAATCAGGGAGGGTGGTGCAATAGCACAAAGAACTTGTGCCAGCCTAACTCCAGATCAGGATTGCACCCTGAATTGTTTAAAAAAGGGGGGACTGCCTTGCTTCCATTGAAGCCAAAACTAAAATCAGAGCAAACTGAAAGCAATTGGATTGTGGAAAATTAGAACACTGATAACAGTTCTAATTAAAGTTTATACTCTCCGTGTACTCTTATGCCCTATTAGAACTTCTTCCTTAACTACAGGCGGGTTCATATTGTGTGCATATCACTTGATTTCTCATCACTTGGTTATTCATTTGATTATTCACTACTAAATGGTTTAACTGTGAAATGTGTATTGTTTGAAGTGTTATGAGAATATGAAAGTTTTGTCTGTGGGATCTGATCTGCAGTGGCTCATTCACAAGTATAAGTAGTTGTCACTTTATGTTGTAGTCATCAAGTGAACATGCATGCATGAACCCGCAGAACCAAAAGTGCCTTCTTGGTCTCTCCTCAGTGGTGATCCAATGATGTGTTTTACAAAAAGAGAGTGTCAGTTGGTTGTGATGCAGGGAACTTGGTTTATGATACCCAGTGGGAAACAGACTGATTTGGGACAAAGAAAAAAGACTTTCATTTAACATGGGCTGGACTTGGTTCATTTGGTGTGCTTTACCTTTATGTTAATTTACATCTTCATGTGGCCAGAGAAGAGGACACAGTTATTTATACATCAAACCAGTCAACACATTCAGCAAGAAGATTTTTTAAAAATAAAGATATTTAAAGTGTCTTTATTTAAAAGATATTCTAAAATGTTCCAAAGCCCCAGAGCATTATAATCAATCATTTCCTAAATACCTTCATTTTCATTAGGATCTTCTCAGTGGTTATCCTATAGAGGGGAAAATGCTAAACTTTGCAGGAGCCTGAGCTCCTGTGTAACATGGCCCCTCCCCCTCACCTTCGGAGTCATTCCTGGCTCAAAGCCTCTGAGTTGGATCTCCAAGCCACGAATGGCTCTGGAGGTGAGGAGGAGGGGCCATGTTACACAGGAGCTCAGGCTCCTGCAACACTTAGTGTTTTGCCCCCCTATTGGAGCACCACTGGATCTTTTTCCCAATCTACAGAATCTTCTGTCTTCCACAGAGTTTTCTAATTTTGTCGAATTCAGAGAAATATCTTCCATGTCGTTGTATGGAAAGAGAAACAGTATCTGCTATTATTCTGTGCCATTGCACACAAATATATTGGGTATCATATATTCAAGTGCCCTTGAATACATCACTGTTGTACTGAGCTCTTCTACCCATGAAACAGAGATGATCTGCACTGACTAAAGTAATTCTAGTGGTTGATTTCATGAACAGGGACTCCGAGGTTTTAAAGGCGAGAAGGGTGAGCCGGGGTTACCAGGGCTGGACGGGCTGGATGCCCCTTGCCCATTGGTATGGTGTTACCTTCCCTTTCCTGCATGTTTCAGATTGCTTCCCCTCATCCCCCTCCCCCACCCCGCTATTGCAAAACCCTTTTCAGATCTCCACTTTCCTCCAACATGCTTGACGTGTAGTAGTATGATCCACAGCACAGTGGCATGAGTAAGCGGTTGCTACTGCTGTGTTCCTATAATAAATAAAGCCAATCCCTAATATGCTGTATTAAAGAATGCAGAGTGCCTGCTTATAGCTGCTTTAGTTCCTCTTCACCATTTATTGCATAGTATCGCTTGTACTTGATTGCACGCAAATAAATCCTGATTCTCCCCTACAAAAAGGGGCAAGGTAGCCATTTGAAAACACAAATACACAAGCAGCTCTCTACGAAGTTCTGGCATTTTTAGCCATTTGATTTTGTTCGGCACCACATGATCTCACCTTCCTGCTCTTCTCCATCTGCAACATATCTATTCCCATACACTGAATCATGACCAAAGAATACGCATACAGATATTTCTCTAATTTTGAAATCTGACATTTGTTCCAATATTTTGAAAGAATTGTTAAGCTAAAGTTAGGAAACTACATTAATTCAAGAGGTTTTGCTGTTAAAGGTAAATGTTTTTCAAGAGGAATTATAGTCACATGCTTTTTACAGCGCAATCCTATACCCCCCCCCTTAGCGTCAGCACTACGCTCTTGTGCCGGCTGAACGCTGTCACGAACATGCCGTAAAGCGCGTCCGCATCGGCACTATGGCGCTCAGCCGGCGCAAGCAGCAGTGCCAATGCTCGGGCGCCGATAAAACCGTTGGCAGCGCCGGCTGTGTGCCAGTTGAGCGCCAGCGTCGCTCAGTTGGCGCAGGGCCTCCGCGAGGGCATTCCAGAGGCGTTCCGGGGGCGTAACTGGGTGGCACAGCGGGTAAAGACGGCGGTTGTGATGCAGGACGGCTGTAGTGCCATATCCTAACACCGGTTCCCGGCCATGGCGGCCCTGATTCAGGCCGCTCCCATGCACGTCCTCTGCGCCTGCTATTTTGCCAGGGCAGATCTGAGCAGGCCCATAAAGGTGACTGGGGCTTACGCAGATGCAAGGGGAAAACCTTTCCTTGTCCTGCACGTTGCTGCTGCTGCCTCCGAATGGGCCTGTGGATATGGCCCTGCTATGTCGGCCTTACTAGGCCGGCATAAGGTAGGATTGCACTCTTAGTTTAGTTCTGAATTTAAATTGAGCAAATTGCCAAGGAAACCCAAACTTACATCAAAACACCTCAAATCATATTTTGTACCCAATAAACTATTCAAATCCATAAAAAATATGTGCAAATGGACTCAACTTTGGGTATCCTCCACAATCTTCCTTTGTCCACATGCAAGGATTCAACAGCAGCACAAGAGTGACCATTTTGTGAATGCTGCCGCAAGAGGAAGCAGTGCACAGCCTCACCACCGGACCCCGCCATGCTTGCTGGAACAGGCAAGGCTGTGGCGAGGAGGGGCAAAGCTGGGCAGGAAGGAACAGGGGTGGGGGCAGCAAAAGGGAGTGGCTCCTGCAGCAATGGCATGTGCCAGGTCCTATTCCTTTTTGTAGCTTCCCACCCCTTTCCTCTCCTCACGCTATCGAACGAGGTATTGTGTGTCTGAGGAGACCCATAGTGGCCCCAGGGCTTACAGGGAGGTAAGTGTATTATGCTTTCCTCCCTTTTGCCCTCAGATCACTTCCGCTCCCACCCCAACCGGATCCAGCACATGCCTTTTTGGCATGCCTGCATCTGCGGGTGGGTAGAGAGGAGGATTGGGCCCCAAGTTGATTAAAGAATGTTAAGCTGCAATGTTATACACGTTTATGTGGGACTGAAATAGATGGAACTTCATGAATATACTTGCACTGGATTTTGCTGTTAGGCTCATCTGATATCAGCATGTAAAATCTGAGATTCTTTTGGTCCAATCTTTTGGGGAACTTGTGGTGGTGGATGTTGCGCTTTGAGGCCACAGGCACAAATGGCCGGCCCCACATGAGCAACACCCGCTCCCAGATGCCTTGCCAGAGCAGGTAGGTCGGAGCAGGTCATGGTAGGGAGTGAGCCGGACAGGTGGTAGAAAGGGGACACACCAGCAGCAGCACACACTGAGATCCTAGGCCCGTTCCCTGCCCCCAAACACCCTCTGAATCTCCTCAGACTTAACACCAGCAAAATAGCTGACATAGGTCCAAGGAGATCCATTAGCCAGGTGGCATAGGTTAGAAAGAAAACGTTTTACTTACTTATCCAGGGCCATTTGGCTCCCTCACCAAGTGTGTGTGTTTTTCACACTTTTATACCACCCTCCAAGGAGTTCAGGATCGTATAAATGGTTCTTCCCCGTCTTTTGTCCTCACGACAATCTCGTGAGGTAGGAGAGGCTGAGAGACAGAGAAGCTTCACGGCTGAGGGGGAATTTGAACCTGGGTCTTCCAGGTCTAAGTCCAGTTCCCAAACCACGACACCATCCTGGCTCATAGCATGGAGTGTCAGTCTGTGCTCTTACAGCGGCCCTGCCTGCTTTTGGCTGGCAGGGGATAGGACCGGGCTGCTAGGGGACTCTTTTAGTTATCAGTTTCTATAAAATTCCACACAGAATTTCATCGCTGTTGTTTTTATAAAAGGTGAGATCAAACACACAGATCTTCTGACAAGCGTTTACCAAATGTTGCTGTATGTTCACAGTCAACAAGCCTACATTATTTAAAGCAAATGGTTTCATTCTGACTCTAACGTGTCATTTGCTTGTCATCGTTCTGCAATATTTTCTTGCTTACCCTGTACTCTGAGCATGTTTGTGGAGCTTCTGCTTTTCAAGTCTGATAGACCAAATTCCACTTCCTAACTAATGAGCATGCTTTTCCTCCCAGCCTCTGCAAACAAACATATTGTTGTGATCATGTCTTCCTATTGATCCTTCACTTGTAACTCCTGTTCCTATCACACTGGCCCTAACTTTGGATTTAATTGCCATGCATTATACAATTCATTCCTGCTAATGGGACCATTGTACCAATGGGAATTTTTCCATTTCCTCTTAATGGACGCTTAATTATTGAATGCTGCAGTTGTATATACAGTGGGAAGTTGTACTATCGGGGAGTGTCATCGTTAATGAAAATTGATTTAGAAAGCAATATGGTTATGATGACATTATCAATTGATTGTTAATTTACTACTCCATACTCTTTACCACAGTATTTCAAGGCAAGAATTTAAAAAGTTGGTATTTATCATAAGGACTTTCTGGATTTTGAAATAGGAAAGCATATTAGGGTACTCCACAGGAAGACATAATCCCACCTGAAATTAGGAAGATCCACAGCCTTGGACAGACCTGAAAATCAAACTAGATGTGCATGCAAATGCATGGTTTTGGCACTTTATTTTTTCATCTATACTGACCTCTCTTTTTAATATCATATGCCCCTACTCCATGCTATTTCATAAATGACCCCAAACCTCTGGTTGGGGCATAGGGGGCTATAGACTCAGCCCCCATCATGGTTAGTATCCTGATCACATGTACTCTTTTTAGTTCAACCCAAACTTAAAAAAATAAACTATAAATGATATGCAGGATGATGTGCAATCAGGATACTAACCACACAGAGGCTAAGTGCTAAAATCCTTACCCCCCCCCCAATAGTTTCACATATCCCTCCATGTTGTTGGTTATGAAAGATAAAGAAATAAAGGGTCAAAAACACATTTATGTGCCTGTCTAGTTTGACCCTAAATGTGCCTTCCAAATAATAGCATATGTTTAAAAAATATACTGTACACATGCATTCAGGGCACAATCCTAACCGGGAGCTAGGCCAGCACAGCTAGGCCAGCAAAGTTTGGCCGGCACAAGGGACAGCTTAAAGCACATTTGGACCACTCTCAGAGTCAAGGAGGATGGCGCACACCTGTGTGCTAGCCTCTCTAACGCCAAGAGTGGTCAAACATACTTGAAGTTGTCCTTTGTGCCAGCCAAACTGTGCTGGCCTAACTCCAGGTTTAGGATTGCGCTCTCAGTTATGTTATGTGCATGACCCAGAGGTCATCCAGTGACTAAATGAAGAGACTGAATGAACAGGAATGCAGTTTGTTGAGATTCTTGGAATCTCATGGAAGACACATGGAAGACACAAAAGGCTTTTCCAGATATGAACCTTGCTCCTCTTGGATTATAATGAGTGTAAGCTTGCTCCAGAAAAGTGTTCTACTTGTCTTCCCTGCTTTAAAAAAAAGGTGTACAGTTCAGTACTTGAGATGAGTGACCATACAGCTGGCAAGTAATTAAATTTAACTAGTTTAAATGCAAAGTTCATGAAATGGCACAGCATTTCTGCAGGATGGACAATCTTGCTAGTGTTTCTTAAAGAAAAATAGTTTTTAAAGAACTTTGAGCACTCCCAGGCTTAAGTGGAACAGCAGGCTCCACTTCTGTTTTTTATACTGAAAATCTTCACAAACTGGGATGAACATAAAAGGATTACACTGTATGTGAAGCGTGACATCAAATGCACTGTCAGATAGTTGTCTACTATGGGATTCATGAGCTGTAAGTGGCAGAGGGACTTGCATGTTCTGAGCAGAACAGTGGTGTAAAAGCTGAGAAAATGCAATCTCACCAACAAAAGAGCTACCTCGAGGAAAGACGCTTTGGATTTCCCTCAGCAAATGAGTAATAAACTGAAAAGTAGTTGACATACTATTAAAATTGGAGATGAAATGTCCATAGGTTTCAGATGTGGAGTGAACATTTACTGCAGAGTAAACTGACTATCTGGAAAGATTCAAAGAGAAAGTAGTCATGAGCTTCTGATAGCTGAATTTTGGTTCATGTGCTCTTTGCTGTACAAGGCAGTCTTCTCACACTAAATGTATTTATGCAAGCTATGTACAGTATAAGTAGGTTGAGTTGCATTAAGATATGTCATCTCAGCAGATCCTCAACAGACGATTAAAATCCTCAACAAAGGATTGTAAAGGCAAACTGTTGTTTTGAGCTGTATTATTTATATCCCCCTCCTGACTTACTGTAGGCTCTCTGTTTCTTTCTGCATTGACAACTAAACTCCTTTCATCATTGATTCTTGTAGGGGGAAGATGGCTTGCCTGTTCAGGGTTGCTGGAATAAGGTAAAATAATCTTAAAATATAGCATGGTTGTTTTAAGTGTGTTGCTGCATGTTATGAAGGTATCCGAAAACAAGGGTTATCAAACATGAAGGATTTGCAGTGACCTATTCCCAGTTAGCAACTGTAAATGGGATAGGCAGAATTGCTGTCTAAGGTGCATCCATCATAGAAAAGGGCCTATGAGGTTCATGTTCTGCTTGACTATTTTTGTGTTCTCATGAAAGAAGATAGCCATTGAGATGATATCACAGTCTTAATGGGTTGTCCAAGGTGAAGACAATGAAGCTGCATCTTTCAGTGGCATGAAACAGAGGAACCTTGCTAAGAAGCCCTTTGATATACTAATGAAGACAGTGGTGGGTGTCTAAGAACATGCAAAAGAGCTCTTAGGGGACTTCTGAATTGCAGACAGTAAACAGAGAGAAAGGAAGCTCAGTAGATTGTTGATTTATCAAGTACTTTTATACCTTTGAATCCATTATCCTCCACCCTTTCTTTCAGCCTTATAGATGCTAATGAAGTTGTAGAGGACTGCCCAACTTCCCAGTGGGGAACTGATCTGAAAGTGGAGGGGAAGGGAAGAGAGAAATGATAAGTTTGGCAAAGGAGCACAAAGTGTTTTGAAAAAAAAATGGCAGGTTCCTTAAGCTCTTGCAACACCTACAAAATGTCTCTATGATTGTGGCATGCAGTAATTATACTGATGGAAAAACTAGAACTCATCTAGCACTATACAGTCCCCACAAGAAATGCCTGCTGATAATGGCCATTGTTCCCAGTGGGAGAGTTGGGTATATGCACAAAACTTCTCACACTGAAAAAGCTGGAACATAAAGTGCATAATATTGGCTGGAATATTACCTTACTTGTCTTCCATGCACCTTGGAGCAGATTCACATAATGATCTACCTTCATTGCATTTCCTTCAAACAGAAAAAAAAACCCTTTACTAAAGTTTGATGTGTGATACTAACCTAATTTTATATTTTTCTTTTGCAGTGAATATTCTAACCATGGACTGACCTGTGTGTATGTTTGTTTGTACAAAGAATATTTATTTTTATACAGTGTTCTTTTTTGGAAGTGCCAAAAGATATGTTTTTGCAAATGATAAAACGTTTCGTACTGTTGTACAGAAAATACTAAATTCTCCTTTTTATCTGATTTGTCAGTCATTTGTATAATTATATGTATATCGATATTGTGCTTCTTTGCATTGTGGAATACAGCTGCAATATTTGCATGATATTTGTGCACTCATAGTAAGTGTTACAGCTTCATAAGTTACTGCATTAAGGTACCTTAAAGAACCTTAAGGAATTTCATTGTAGAAATGAAGCTCTAAGTATTTGAGAAGGAATGCAAGAACAGCTTAAAATATTATGGGTTTTCATTATTAAAGTAAAATGAAGTTACAAAATTTAACTTTTGTAAATAAATCATAAAATGCTATTTAATGGGGAATCTTGACACAAATAGAATTTTTTTTCTAAGATAAATAGTACACTGGGGAGAACATGATCTGGACTTTGGTGGGCATGATGTCTTAAAGCCCTCCTAGATTCACACCCTGCAGTTCTTTGACTTTCACTTTGACTCGTCCCCACATGTGCTACTCATTCAAGGAAAGAAAAACAGCAGGGTCAAAAATATATTAAAAGTTACATGTGTTTTGATTATCTACAAAAAAAAATACAATGTGGTATGTTCAGCCTAACTACCAGCAGAGGGCACTATTAACAACAAAAATGCATAAGAATTTGTGGATAATCAATCATGAACCTATGAGACACCTGTCTTCTAGACCTGGTTAAAACAAAGTCTAACCTCTTCCATGAAGCAGTCAACAGGGTGGGGAGCAAGCATTTGGTGCATACCTGTAACTAAAATTACGGTTTATGCTTCTGCTCAAACAGCAGAAAACAAACTTCAAGCATTTACAAAAGCCCTTTTCAGACATTCAGAAACCAAGCACAGTGAACATGTGGAAAGAAAAGCTGGATCACGGTGGCTGCCCCCCATCCCTGACCTCTGTGTATTTTTTGCTCTTTTGTAAACAGAGCCTGCACATGCAGACAGTCTGTTCACAAAAGGAGGTTAGGGCAGGGACAGCAGGTGCAATGCTGCTCTCCCTTCACCATGTTCATTGTAAACCGTTCCTGAACACTTGAAAGGGGCTGTTTGCTTCTTCATCTCTCCTGTCTTCTTGTTCCCCAAACATCATTCCAAGTAGCATTAAGTGGTTTTGTGAAGGAAAGAATTGTTCGGCATTTCCTTTTAGGTCCCTTCAAAAATCTCATCACCCAAATAGTTTGTTCTACTTTTGAGCTGCTTTTATAATTAGGGTATTGTTACTAATACTTAATCCAAATATACTTTTTTTTCTTTAGCTGTAACATTGTTTCTTGTCCCAATCGTAAACCTAAAAGTTACATGGGAGATTCATAATTAGGGTCACCTACTGTTGTTGCTGCTGTTGTTTTAAATCACAACAGACAGGGAGAGGGGCAGGCATCAGTTTGGGATTGCGATGCCAGATGAGCAGATTTTAACAATGCAGTTTTTCGTGCAGTACAGGGGGAGGTGTTCCCCTTATACCTGCATAAGCCGCAGTCACCCCTATGGGGCTGCTTGGATCTGTGCCTGCTATTTTGCAGGCGCAGGAGTGGCCTGAATTGGGGCTGCCCTGGCCGGGAACGGGCTTTAGGATTTGGCACTACGGCTGTCATGCGTCACCACCCCATCACTGCCCACTGCGCTGCCCAGTTACGCCTCTGGAACGCCCTCGGCAAAGTCCTGCGCCAACCGAGCACCGCCAACGCTCGACCGGCGCAAGCATCACGGGGGGGGCCCAAGCATCAGGGCTGCTGCTTGTGCCAGTCCAGCGCCATACCACCGGCGCTGATGTGCTTGATGGCACATTTGCAACAGCCCTGGACCGGCACAAGAGTGTAGTGCTGGCACAATGCAGGTATAGGATTGCACTCGTTTCCTCCATAGAGAAAATAGCTACAAGAAATAAAAGGATAGTTTCAACTTGGAAACGGGGAAAGGCCTGACAAATAACACACACCCCACTACAGCCCCAATCTGATTCAGGGCACTGGGAGTGGCAATTGCTGTGTATTTTTTTAAGATCTGGAAGATCCTAAATCCCAAATCCCATCTAATTTCAACTTTAGTTAATTGAATTCAAAATGGCTTTCCCTCTCTTACACTTGAAATGGTTAGCATTTCTTAGCTTTTAAACAAATAAATGAAATTACTTGCATATACCAACCACTATTTGCTATCTACTATCTATCTGCTAATATTGGGACATACCACGGTAGGCTGTTTTGGCTTGGTGAGTTATAGGTTGTATGAGCTTGGTTTGCCATTTCCATTTTTTCTATATTATTTTTCATCAACTCATATTCCGATGAATGCCTTCTCATTGCTCAGCATACTTCTTGAAGTGTAATTCGTAGAAAGTGAGATCTTAGCAGTGATGTACTTCTCTAAACTTGGAAGCAATGCTACATGCAAATATACTATTAGCACACTTTTGTTGAGATGATGTCATTCGGATCATACAGCATGCAATTCCTCCCCCATTATATTTATCCCTCAAACCCACAGTAAGCCTGTAGCTCACACCTTCCAGAACTCAGTATGTGCATTTATAGCACTGATGTAGTTCACGCTTGCACAAACTGAAAGGCTGTATTTTTGTGATGCTGTATTTCTGTTTGGAGCAAAGGTTTCTAGAACTAATACACTAACTGCACTCCAGCAACATTAAAATTGAATGGGAGTTTTACTATTGACTTCAGTGGGAAGTGATTTGGAGCCCAATTCCTTCCTTCCCCCCTCCATACGCTAGTGCAGCTGCACCTAAAACAGGCATCCTGTATCCAGCAGAGAGCAGGTGGCAGATTGGGAAGCTTTATGGACAAAAGGGAATTTAAGTTCTATTTCACCTTTTCAAACCTCCAGCTCTGTGGACCTATGCTAGCAATTTCACTAGGGCAGAGAGGGGAGAGAGAAGGAACCACAAGGCTACAGGAAGGGGAGACAGGATCCTATGCATGCGGCCAGATCCAGTCTCCTTGTTCCATTATACCCTCTGCCCAGTTCTGCCCCTTCCTGCCCCCATTACACCCTCTACCACCTCACCCGCCTTCCACTGACTTACCTGCTCTGGTAGGCAGCAGGAGAGCCAACGATGCATGCGGGAAAGGCTGTAGTCTTCCTGGCAGTGTCCCCAGCGGCACTCTACTTAGTGCATTACCAAAGCATCTTTTACGGCTGGCACTCCAATGAAGCCTAGCCCAAATGGGATTGGGCCATTGGTCCCATTATTTTCGAAGAGGGAAGGTGCACAAATAAAACCAGAAATGGCTAAATAAGGAGTGCTTTAACCAGATACTGAAATGCAGACTGAAGTGATGTGAAGATTTGCTGTTGTAAACAAGGGATTTACACCTTGAAAATGTTTGTTTACCACTGAAGGGATACTTCTATATGAAATCATTTATCTGTCACTTAAAGGGTCAAACTCCTTGGCTAATAGCCAAATAATGAAACCAGTAAGAAGGTGGAAACACTTGCGGAAGTGATGACAGAAGATCACCCTGCCTGAAGGTTTGCTCAAGATATTGAATGAGTTCCCTCCAAGGAGCACAGAAGTATTCCTGAGCCATTCACACCAGCGTTTTGTTCCTGAATAGTGGGCCTGGTGGGGTTACAGGCGGTGAACACACCAGTGGTTTTTGCTCTTTCCAGAGGTCAGCACCAGTGCTAACAGTGAAAGAAATAGGCCTTCGTTTCAGTCTTTTCCTTTTCATTCATTCTGATGTAATGATGGAAGCCTGCAAGTAAAGATCTGGGCGTGTTGGCCAGCAGCTGGCATGAAGAGCATTAAAACAGACAACAGTTCTGCATTTTTTGGTTTTTCAAAAAAGAAGTTATTTTCTCATATGTCTAAATAATAAACTTGAATAAAAAGCAGCTCGATGAAGAAATAGCAAAGCTTTTACCATGTTTCCTGGTTACCAGGTGATGAACATTCATTCATTCACATTTGATGATTCCATCCTTAACCTTTTTATAGCTTCTCTGAAGCTATCATTTATTTTCTGCAAGAAAGTTATGTTTTTGATAATAATAGAAAATAATTTTAAATGTGATAAATGTTTGGTTTTATAAGACAGGTTCTTTGGAATAATTTTAGTTTTATGCAGTTTGAGACTTTGATTTTGCTTTCTAAAAACAGTTGTGCTACACATTTGTCCAAAATCATTTTACTGCTTAATAAACCTCATTAAACAAATTTTTCAGAGGATACTTTGCAATGAAACTATCCGTGCTACAAAGCATTCAAATAAGGTGCTGCTTTTGACAAACTGAACTATATATAAGGAAAATGTGTGTGTGTCACTTGGCCATCTTTTAGTCGTCTGCTATTGAAGATCATTTTGATTTTTGTTTGCAGTTCTGAATTATTTAACAAATCTTTAGTGAATGCAACAGTCCCAGTAACATACTATTTGTCAACTGGTTCTAAAACATCTACTGATGCTTGTATTTCCTGTAGTTCTTATGTTATATTTAAAAATGCATATGTATCTTTGCAATGTATTCTGCTATGAAGACAGATGCCAATAATTCATCTTCTACAATTTCCTTGTTTTCTCTGAATGGCTATTTAAATATTCACTATTCCTTGGACTCAGGACTTCTCTAGCATAATTAAAACTCCAGTCCTGCAGCTTCTTCCATAGAATGCTGTTCCAATGACGACATAGAGCTCTTCCATACATAAGAGCTTCCTCATTTCTTTCAACAGAGGAATCAACTTTGCACATCTCCTTGCACATGCAGAGGTGCCTTGTAGGGAAAGTGACTCATGCAGAAGCTTCAGATGCCCTTCACAGAATCCATTAAGGTCTAGATTGGAGTTGTTAGGTGAAAGTAAATCCCACTGGCAGCAGTGCAGTTTATTTCCATGTAATTTGTTCAAGGTTAGATTATCTGGTAATACTATATTTTATAAATGTTCCACTACGTTTTTCAGGCAGTGAAAACTGTCAAATGACTTTGAATACTTTGAAAATATAATTGAAAAGATAAGCAACTTAAAACAAAAATGTTTATTTGATTCTTTCTACTAAGATATTTGTTCTGTTGACTTACGTGCTGTTCACTTACAAATCAAATTTCATTATTTCAGAATACAGGGCCTAAATTATTTAGGGACAACATCCAGACAACCACTGGAGGCCCCTCAGGAGAAGGGGACGTTTGTCCCCTTCCCCCAGTAAACCTGGAGACCTGCCAATGGGGGTCTCCTTGCATCTGCACTGGCTATTTAGCCAGCGCAGACATGAGGGCCTCCGTGTCAGGCTGTGGCCTGACACGTAAGTCTGGATCTGGAGGCTAAAGTCCACGTCGGCCCCACCTCTCCCCTCCCCCACCCAGCTCCCACTCTCCTGTTCCACTCAGAATCAGTGCAACACCAACAGAGGTAACACCACTGCAAGCTTGCGTGACCACCTCTGGGCAGTGGGGGGGCTGGTGCTGCCCTGGTGCCAGTGGTAAGGCATTCCTAAGGCCTTACCATGGGCAGTGGAAGTGCTTTACGGCACCTTCACCATACCAGCACCCACAGTACACTCATACCGTGGGCACTGGGGTTTAGGATTGGGCCCTAAGACTGTAACACTTTCAAGGATTTTGCAACACAGATATCAAAGAGTATTTGTTAGTTATTGGAAAAGTTAATTACTAGGGGGTACCACAGCAGCACTAAATGATTTCTATGAAGCTTAACTTGCAGAAGAACCAGGATGCAGGACAGCTATTTAAAAGACCTGCCTGTCTTTATATGCAGCACTCATAATGCTATAAGAAATTTCTAAACACATGGATAACAATCCACTGCACAATTAAGCACAGAAAAAGCCATTACAATCAATGGGATTATTTTAAAATACCATTAAAATCAAGAATGAAAATTGTGCTGGATTGTGACAATGATGCAGAGATCCTGATCATTTTTAAGATTTTTCACATACAGAACCAAAACTGCACAAGTATTCCCAAATACACACTGAGCTCCCATATGCACAAGAGATAATTGAAACATTGGAAGTCAATTCCTTAGTGAAAATGCTCCTGATGATAACTACTACTGACACTGCAAGGAAGATGAATATTGTTGCATTTGTGAGTGCTCCATGTGCACCTCTGAACTTCCATGAGTGCAAAATGTTGGACTGGTTTTAAAGTATTTTAGGATCAGAGGATGTGAAGGAGAAGGAGAAATTGACATATATCTCAAGTTTGATTATTCAGTATAAGTATCAAAAAGGAGTGTCATTTTTACATATCTAGTTTGTTACAAAAGTTCTTTTCTTGTTCATTGAAGTAAGAATGTGACCAGAGCTGCAGGGCGGTGTGCCTTTTTGTCATAAAAACTATGTATATTAGTACACTGATGTTAATTTAACTACAATTTGTTCAAGTATTCATATTTTAGTACTACATTTCTTTTTAACTTGTATTACATTTTCTTTACATGTATTTTAATATGGTGTGTGGCAAGCAAGAAAATTGTATTCCTAATTCATTTGTGCATTGAGTCTTGCCTCCCAAATACAGTATCTAACTGGTGCTTTTTTGTTAATGTTCAGCTCACACATGTTCTTTTTTCCATGGACTACCCTGGGGACCAAATAACCATGGCATCCCTAAATATAGGGACCCCAATTAAGTTCTACTCTCATATACTTACATGTGACGAATAGCACCAGAATGTGAATGTCGGCACACATAAGAATGCACATTGAAAACAACGGACAGCTTGATTCTGTTCAGCACTGGAACAGCAGGGCTACACAGCTCATGCTGTATTCTGTGCTGAAATTGAGCAGGAGGTCTCCTTGGGATAAGGGAGAACATTTCTTCCCTTAACCTGTATCAAGGCCCAGCTTGCCCAATGGGGCTACTTGGATCTATGCCAACCAAATCACTGCTGCAAGTCTGAGTAACCCTATGCAGGGCTTTCAGGCCTAGGGAATAGGATTTGGTGGAGGCCTCCACTGCCATTCCTGCCCCTTCCTGGGCCTGAACTGTCCCTTCCCGCCCTGCCTTGCCCCCAAAATCCTCTCCCCACCTTCATTCCATCACCCTACTCCGCTGTGCTGCATGGAGAAGTTCTTACCTGCTCCAGCAATGAAGTGCCAGTGCAGATGGTGCAGGCCTTCCTGCCAGTGCTGCTTACACAATGCTGCAGATGTGCTTTATGGCATGTTTGCAACAGTTAGTGCTGGTGCAGCAATTGCGGCACTGGCACCTGGCAACAATAGATTGGGCCGGCAGTAAAAGACAGACCATGAACATTGGCTGTGTATCCAAACATGATTGTCTTCTATCCACCCTGCATTACTTTCAACTGGATACACATCCAACTGTGCATACCCAGCAGTCTTCTGGTGCTATTAGTGATGTGTAATTATGCATGCCTAGAACAGGATCCGGTCATCAAAACGGTCTCCCTAAATAGTAGCAATTTACAAAAATTAAAATGTTTTAGGGACCAGGAAGGGGGGGGGAATGGTCTCCTTTGATAACAGGTGGTCTCTCTGAAAGAAAGTGAGCCAGGACATTTATTTTAACTTTGTTTAGAGCAGTGACTGTCCAATGCATGTTGAAACCTTTGGTGGTGGTTGGAATGAAACGGACTTTCTCTGCTGCCACTTTTTTCCTGTGATCCATCAAAACACTTTATGGTTTGACCCTGAAGGTGTAAATTGTCCTGTGTAATCTTCATTATTCAGAAGCATTGAACTTCTGCTGAGAGAAAAACTAATTGCTATCACCATTATGCCCTTCTTAGAATTTTCAAGACACATGTGGCTAACTTCTGTTGGAAACAAAATGTTGGACTAGATGGTCCTTGATATGATTCCGAAGGCCATTCTTATGTACTAATGGAGCCACTAGCAGGCTAAATTCATCATAAGCTCTTGAAGCCCATTTCTATTCTTCATAGTCTCTGGAGCATTTTGATTGCTTCCATGTTTTAGTTTCCAGTGTTAAAAATCTAGATAGTAAAGACCAGTATAGTTCAAAAATAATTCAGGACTTGGAACTGGATAATGAGTTATAGCTTTTACTATGCCTTAATCAGGGTTTTGTTGTTGCTGTTATTTTTCACTACTTACTATATAAGAGGTTTCATAGTGATGAGAGAATGAAAGACTGATGGTAAAGCTGTAATTATCTTAAGAGTTTTGTTTTTGTTTTACCTTTAATATAGTGTCCCTAGCATAACGCATGCTAGGGAGAATGGAATTCCATTTAGAGAAAATTCCTTTTTTTTTTCCAGCAATACACCTCAACACCTTGCTTCAGCATATCTTTCCCGTTATAGGAATAGGGTCATTCTCTGTAACAGAATTCATTGAAGTAAGCTACACATAATGCTCAAGTAACAAAAATATAAACATACTCTAATAAATATATACAACTGTCAACAGATTGTAACTACTCTAAAAGAGGCAAATACAAGTTCTAGTCTCTGTTCAACATTTCCAAATCATAAACGTATAAGTACAACAACAAACTGCAAGAAACTATTTTCTATCCAAGAGTGCTCTTCTCCATACAGAAAGCATCTTTCACACACAGAAAAGTTGTAGACCCCAATCCTAGCCTCTCGCAGCGCTGTGCATTACAGCGGCACCAAAACAGCTGCTGCTGTATCTTGCAGGGCCAGAGCAGCAGCTGGAGGTCTCCTCAGGGCAAGGTAACCAATGTTCCCTTACCCCATAGAACTCCCTAACCCTGGAGTAGAACTCCAGCAGCCCCAATGAGTCTACTCAGATCGGTGCCAGCTAGTTGGCTGCTGCAGATCTAAGAAGCTGCATGTCAGGCTCTGCGATTCAAGAGGGGGGATAGGATTCAGCAGCAGTCTCTGCCACCATCCCTGCCCCCTCCTAGGCCCAATCTGCCCTCCAGCCTGCACTCTTTCTTAGTTTCACCCCCTCCCTGCCTTCCCCCAAAAGCCTCCCCATCGAGTTGTGAGGATTTTTATCAATTGGTCCCCTTCTCCAGCATCCTTCCAGCGCAGAGACCGAACACCTGCCTCTATGCCAGCATTACGCTTTATGGCACATTCACATTCACTTTACACTATTGTGTTACAGAAGAAAATTGAAACGACATCTAAAATACTTTTATCAATTATTGCACAAGAATTTGTGAAACACCAGCAGTTATTTCCCCCCGCCCCATGGTTCTTTAGATCAAACCCTGTAATTTCTAAAGATTTATTTCAAAAGAAGATTCTGTACACACTAAGAATAGCACTTAGAATGATTCCTATGGGTACATATCCATGACAAGCTTTTGTCAAACAGTGTCATTCAAGCATCTTCTTCACTCTGAACTCTGGTTCAGGAAGATAACCCATTCTAAAACCAACAAAAAATCAGGTCCACCAAAAATATTCTAGGAGTCATGAATGCAAAATGCTATTTCAGGGCGCAATCCTAAACTGAGCTAGGTCGGCATAAGCTAAGCCAGCAAAGTTTGGCCAGAACAAGGGCCTTAGTAAAGTATGTTTGGGCCACTGTTGGAGTCAGAGGCCAGCACACAGACGTTCACCATCCTCCCTGACTCTGAGAATGGGCCAAATGCCCTTTACCGTGGCCCTTGTGCCAACCAAATTTGGCTGGCCTAACTGTGCCGGCCTAACTCGTTTAGGATTGTGCTCTGAGTTGAATCATTCCAAAGTCCTGATAAGCTAGACCAGTACACAAATTCTATGAACTTCCTACTATAAGTGGTAGGTTGAGATGTTAAAATCTGGATAGAAACATGCCTCTTAATGTCTTTTTAATAGTATCCTACCTCACAGTAAACAGGAGGTTTGCATTGACTTCAGGGAGCCACCATTTCATTTTAAATATCCAGAATTATCAACTCCAAACAATTTTTTCTCCTAATTTCTGGGTTGTAAATCCTTTGAAATATTAATCAATTTTGTTTTGGGGGTTTTTTTTAACACACTATTAAACATTAGTTATGGAATCCATTTGTGCAAGAGAATAATATACAGAAGCAATTTGTTGCTGTGTTGCTGATTTTGTTGACTTTTACAAGAAAGTTTGCTTTTTTTAGTTTTAGTTTATCTGGTGCTATTTGATGTATAAATCTTTAAACACTACATTATCAAAATGATTTATGGATGAGTGTTGATGGGGCATTGTTTCTATACGTTCTCATGTATATCTATGTACAATTTCATGGCTTATATCTATGTATGATTTCAAAGTTGTTACATGATTACTTGATATGCTGACATATATGCTTTAGGATAACTTTTAATAAGCTTTTTGAGAAAGCAGCTGCAACTATTTTGCTCAAAGCAAATAGTTAGAATTATTTATCAATTGCATTTAAATTCTTCAGCTGAACATTTACTGCTAACCTATTAATTATTATTATTATTATTAATATTGGGTTTTTTAGACAATCCAGTGTTCGTTTATTATATAATTCAAAACCAGCCAATTATATATAATTTTGACGTCCTTCATTCTGACTGTAGTTTTAATAGTACTGTATACAAGTATGAAATGCAATTTAAAAAGGACTGCATGAAAAATGAATCTCATATTTCAATACAAATTGTTTACTGTCAAAAGTAAGTTTTTAATCCTGACATTGAATCTAGTTTTAATTCTGACATTCCCCCCCCCACCCCATTTATGTCTTGAAAAATCAAGCAGGCATCTCTTCATTATACGATAGCAAAATGTAGAAAGGAAATGATGCTCAGCTTTAAGGTAGAGATGGAAAGCATTGTTCAAGTTTTATAAAGAAATATAGTAATTTAAGAATAAAAATTGTTTTCCTAAACAAAGTATGTGTATTACAATATTGGGAATATATTAACACATATATTAGATGTTGACTACCTGTCCATTCTATAGCACATGAATTATATGGGGCAACAAAATAGCTCCAAGAAAATTACATTCTCTTTATTTGTTTTGACATTTTAATTTGGACTATGCTGTATGCATTTCTGTATTGTTTGTAGTATAGGATGTAAATATTTTCCTTTTTTAAATGGTGTCTACTTTTTATTTCATCTGCCATTTGTAAAGGACAGCTGATTTAAAAATAAAGGGTGAATTATCTTACAAAACCTGTTTGTTTATAAAGATTATTTTAAAATATTTAATTATTTCCACCATTTGTACGACTCAGTATCAATAGAAAACTTATCAATATCAACAGAAAACAAAAGGAACTAAGAGCCCAATCCTATCCTTTTCCCTACTATAGAATGCAGCCACATCCAAATGGGCAGCGCTATATGCTAAGATTGCCGGGGGGGGGGGGGGCAGCAGCAGATCAGGAGGCTTGGAAAGGGAAAGTATTTTCCCCTTAGTAAGCCTCCTGATTACCAATAGATTCCTCAGACCTGGACCAGCTCTTTACCTGGCGTATATCCATGGAGACAAAGGGGACATGTTAGTTACTACTGTGTCCAGCACAAGTCTTCCATGCCAGGCGCCACCCCTTCCTGCCTCTGAGATGCCTCCCGTTCTCACCCCATCCCATTCCACCCTCCCTGCTGACCCTCCCATCAAAGGGTACTCTTTTCTTGCTATAATGCGCAGAACCTTCCCGGCAGTGGTACTGGAAACTCACAGTTCCACACACTTCCAGAGTACCATTTATAACAGCCATAAAGTATCTACCACTGCAGCAGTAAAGCTCAATAGGACTGGGCTGTAATGCTGCAGAAAGCTTGAATTCTGCATACACAATTCCATTAAAGTCACAACTAACAATCTATGCTTCAAAGAGCTTGCTGAATACAGATTTACTCAGACACCCTGGTAACATCACAACTAGTACTTCCAGTATAAAGGAGAACCCCTAGCATGAGGGAAATGCTCCTTCCATTAATTCTCCTTATGACAGGATCACTAGTCAGGATGCTACCCAATATCTGCTTAGTAAGAGAAATGTCATCTCTGCTTCCTGTCTATCATTCCTGATAACATTGTAACTTACCAATTCACTTCACCTATGAATGCAAACATAGTTTCTGATATTAGTGTATGACCTAAGTTTCAAACAATTTCCATGTACTGAATGTTCTTAACAAGTAAGATATGCTTACGTACTCCTCAAATTGCAAATTAAAGTGGTCACCATATTCTCAATCCCTCCAATCCTTTGAACACCATCCCAAGTGTCAACTGTATCATCTGAAGAGAGCTCCAACAATTGGGAGCCTGCCTGTAGGTTTTGAGGGGATGCTCACAGATTGCACACAGGAACATGCAACATTTACAGGTAAGCAAACTGCCCTTTTCCTTCATGTCCTCTGTGAAGTCACACATAGTGGAGACTAGCTAACTCTCCCTTAGCTGAATGCAAGTGCAGGTGAATAAGGAATAGTGCTCTGCAAAATAGGCATACACAATAGCAACCATTGGCTCTTGATCTCTAGGGCACAGTGGTTTATGGATGGCATATAGACCATGTTGATGCTCTACAAAGCTCTAGAAGTGGAACACTTTTCACCCTCACAGCGGAAAATGAAACCATTCTGGTGACATTTGGTCTCAAGAGGCTGGTGGCTCCTTCTTACTAACTGGTAGGCCAAGAAGACAGTTATCAAGAGAGCCAAATGCTGGGTAGAAACATTTATTTTCCTTTGCAGGACCCCGGTACCACGTAACAGTCTGTTTTCTGTCCACTGTGATGCAGTCTTATTAACATAGAAAGGGCTTGCTTAGCATGCAATGAGTGAAAAGCTCTTTCTCCATTTGAAGCAACATGCTAGCTACAACTATGTGACAGGCAGAACTATAAAGAAAATTGCAATCTTATATGCTTACTCAGAAGTTAACCATATTCAGTTCAAACAGGTTTCGTTGTTGTTCAGTCACTAAGTCATGTCTGACTCTTTGCGACCCCATGGACCACAGCACGCCAGGCCTCCCTGTCCTCCACTAGCTTCCGGAGTTCACCCAACTTCATGATCATTGCTTCAGAGACACTATCTAACCATCTCATCCTCTGCCACCCCCTTCTCCTTTTGCCTTCGATCTTTCCCAGCATGAGGGTCTTTTCTGAAGAGTCCTCTCTTCTCATGAGGTGGCCAAAGTATTTGAGCTTCAGCTTCTGTATTTGTACTTCCAGGGAGCAATCAGGCTTGACTTCCTGTAGAATTGACCGATTGGATCTCCTTGCAGTCCAGGGGACTCCAACACCATAATTCAGAAGCATCTATTCTTCAGCACTCTGACTTCCTTATGGTCCAGCTCTCAGTCATACATTATTACTGGGAAAACCATAGCTTTGACTATGTGAACCTTTATTTCAAACAGGTTTACTCTCAAGTAAATGTGCTTTAATCTGTGCAATTAACCTGGAAGTAATTAAGGGTGCAATCCTAATTTCCAACTTTCTAGCTCTGATACAACTGCACCAATGGGGCATGTGCTGCGTCCTGCAGTTGGGGGGGCAATCACAGAGGCCTCCTCAAGGCGAGGGCACGTGTGTCCCCTTACCTTGGAGCTGCATTGGCCATACCCTGGTGCTGGTAAATTAGTTAGGATTGCGTCCTAATTTGAAAATATCAGACTCACCATGAATACCTGTTTGGAACTATTGACCATTCTTCTTTTATTGCTAATATTCTTGCTATACAATCAGAAGCAGCCTGACTGCCTCTAAATGGAAGGAAAGGGAGAAAAACAATTACCCACACACCTATGCATAGGATCAGGTTGCGCATTTTTCCACATACTGTGCCTTGACTGTTCGTTTTATTTGCACACAAGAAATTCATCTTGTTTAAGTCAAGAAGCTTTGAAATGTTTCATATTATTCCACCTCAAAATTATGTAACTCCAAAGTAAACTCATTACCCCTTGATTGTTGTCCATATTCAATAGTACAATTAATGAGTGGTGACAATCATGTGCTTTCAACCTGTAATTGGGGGGAGGGGAAGCAGCTTTCCAACCTGTGTTAGTAGTTGTAAATACATAAAACAGGATAGTAAGTCTGGATTATGGGTTTGTATTGTATTAGCAATGAAGAGGAATTCAAGGAATATAACTCTAACACATCTCCGAACCTAAAGTGGTAAACAATAATGCATAATACAGAAACCTCGAGCAGACTCCAAAAATGAGTACTGCAATTTTGCAACTTGCTAGCTGTTTAAAAAAGGCTTTGCACAACATCCCACAGTAGCCCTGCCTTTTTCCGAGCAGGTATTTAATTGTATTCAGTGGAAGCTATTTGTTTTCACTACAATATTTTACTCTCACTGCTAAGAAGTGCCTTAAGCATTGGGCTACAGAGCATGCTTTAAATGTAAATGAGGAAAAAAATCCACCGTATTTGGGTACAATGCTTTGCTGGCCTGGCCACAAGTGCCCTGAGACGTCGCCAACGAAGGGCAAGATAATGCCTGCTGTGTGTTTTGCTGTGAGCATCCTTATTTTCTGCGCCCAGCCCGACCTCGCCGAGCTCTGCCCAAAAGAGGCACAAGGAGGCGCGTGCCTATGCCAGGGCTGGCGGCGGGGGCGCTCGGCGGACCGCGCTGCCGTGACTCCTCCTAGAGGTGGTATGTGGAGAAGGAACCCCCCCCTCCTGCTCCCTACCACCGGCCTCCAGAGCTGCCGCCATTGAAACCATACAATACAAGCGACGAAAGGGAAGAAGGGAGCGCGACAGAGACAGTGCGGCGGCAGGCAGAGGCGGCGGCGGCCGGGCAGGTGACTGGGAGGGGGAGAGGCGGCTGGACTAAAACACCCCGAGCAGACAACCGGCGGCTGGATTCGGAGGAGGAAGAGGAGGCGGCCTTCGCTCACCGCCACCCCCCCACAAGCAAGCGGCGGACCGCAGTAAGGGGAGCGGCCGGCCCCCCCGAGGCAGCCTCGTCCTCGACCCCTTTGCGCCGCACGCGGCAATTTGGGGAGAGGCGCACCGCCCGCCTTGGGGACGAGGGACGGGGTGGGGGCGGGAGAAGCGCGAGGCATAAAGGCAACGGCGGCAGAGGCCGCTGAGGTGGGAGTGGGATGCGGCGGTGGCGGTGGCGGTGGCGGCGCCTCAGCGTGCGAGGGAAGCGCTCCCCGCAGAGGCTTATTTTTTGTTTTCCTTCACAAGCACTGCAAAGGTCAAGCAAGCGCCACTGAAGGGCCGCCACCAGCCGCCGCGCGGTCCGTCTCTTTCTCTCTCGGGGGTGGGATCCCTCCCCACCGTGCGCCTCTCCCAAGGGGGAGTGAGGTGAAGGGAGGTCACACCCCCAGCGCTTCCCTTTCCGGGGCGCCCTTTTGGCCACAAGGGGTTAACAGCAAGTACTGTGGGTGTATCTCAACCACTCCCCTCGCCCCGGCGTCGGGCGCAAAGAAGGGAAAAGGAAAATTGTGCCAAGGCAGCCGAGACGGGGACGCTGGGCTTTTTGTGCGGCTTTGCCCCACTCAGAGGGAAGAAAATGGGAATTGCGCGGGAAATGAACGGCGTTCATTTCCCACAGTTCCGCGCGCCCCGCTCGCACACAGCGGCGCGTGCTTCCCCTCACCACCGTCCCCGTGATAGAAAAAAATACCACCCCTTTTTAAAGCCGCCAGCGCGCGCCTTTCAACCGCCGGGTCTGTAAGCGCGTGCCCTAAAACGTGAAAGGGGCGGAACCTCTCTCCGGGTTCCTCTAGTGAATATTCCTCGTGGTCATCAGTTACGCAAATGAATTGAATGCGTTAGCGGTTTGAATTTGACAAAGAATTCCTGCGTGAATGAAAGACCAGCCTCTTTAAAGGGGCAGGCTTCTATATATCAGGGCTAAGGGAAGCCGCCCCTCCCTCGTCATCGAGAGAGAATTCTGTGGATGGGGGAGGGGAGAAAATAGTTTAAAAGCATACGCCATGTGTGCCGTGCACTTTTGTACATTAATGTATATACATTATAGTAAGCTTGATTCAGTACTTCCTCAGAGTCACATTTTCTGATAAAACAGCAAAGGGCTGGCTGGAACGTAGTTCGTCAGACTTTAGTCCGCGAAAATCTATGTTGGAAAAATGTGTTAATCACGGAGTTAGAAGACTGTTGTTCTTGCTATGGCAAATTAACAGTTTCTGATTTCATACTATCTGAATGTTATATTTTGAGTCAATCAAGTGAAACTGAATGGAGAAGGATTCAAAAAGTTTCCGTAGATGTAGAAAACTAGCATTCTAGTGTGGGAGAAGTTTGACTATACTGTGATCTTTCCCCGACGTCTATTTGCTGTATGGAGGGATATAAAATGCTGGTATTTCTATACCGCCTTTCTTAAGATCACTAGATTACTCTAATGACTGTAACTCAAGGCGGTTTACATAGGCAGACTTCATTCACAAACCCAAAGGTTTTTACAATTATACAGAAATGTTCTATCTTTCAAGAACAACACTCATACAGATGGATCTTTCTGGATTTAGTCTTCTTTCTTTAGCCACCCGTCTATCTTCTGCTGGCTGATAAGAGGCTTCCCTGCTCCCACCAAAGACGCAGCTGACCAGCACACTCCTCCTCCCACAAGGCAGCTGGAACTGAGCTTTTAATCAGCCGCAGTTTGCAAGGTCTGCCACTCACAGAGACTTCCGGCAGTCCCGAGCTGGCAACCTTCAGATCTTTAGCTCTTATCTTCAGGCAAACGGAGGCATTAACCCTCTCAACTAAATCTTCTGCCTGATAATCTAAATCTTGATAACATAAGTAGAGGTGGTTTTCCTGTGGGTAAGTCTTACTGAGTCAAGTCTTACTGAGTACAGTGGGCTTACTTCTCAGCAAATAACCTCTACTCCAGAGCCTCCACCTACCAGCATAAGTGATACATCCAGATCCACATTTACCATTTCAGTGAAAACTAGGTGTTAGTCTGTATTGGAAAAGGCAGGAGATACCCTGAGGAGACAGGGAATGGTATCAGCAATGGCCCCTTGTCCCAGATAAACCAGGGATTATAGGTTTAACTCCCAAGGTCTTTGCAAGGGACCTGGCTAGGAAAAGGTTAGCACAGGTGCAGATGAATTAAAGCCTGCCCACTGATTGGCTGGCCTCAGTATAAAGCTGGAGGCAGGATCTGGAGAAAAGGAGCTGGATAGGTGCTAGAGGATAGTACCTGGGAAGGTGCTGGCGGAGGGCACCAGGTAGGTGTTGGACTGCTGGCTGGACTGACTGCGTATTGTTTGGTGGTGGGGTTTGTTGGTGTTAGACTAAGAGTAGTTCGGAGCTAAGCCACTGATGAGGGCAGTCTGGAGGAGGCTGGCCAGTCAGTGATCCCAATCAAAGCTGTTGGAAGAGAGGAGGCCCGGTGGGTGACTGAACCCCCTCCCTCTTGCCTATCTCTGAGGCAGCTCTGTGGGGAAACTAGGTAGCCTAGTGTGGGCATTAGGGCCCTTGCGGTGGCCCGGCGGGGAATTTGGCAGAACATAGTCTGACCATGAAAACAAGTTTTCAGCAGCTAACACATCTAAAATGCATGAAATACATTCCAGAGCTGCAGATACACAGTTAATACTTTACATTATATACATATAATGCTGAACTCTTCAAAAGTGATGGATGTTTTCAATCACCTCCACTTGTGTATGAAGTGGGTGAGAGTATCCTGTGATCCCAAAATTCAGCTCCTGGGTCTAATCAGGGTTGAGCAGTATGTGGGCAGAAGATGAGGCACAATTGCCTCACCGGCTTCCTTTGAAAAGTACCACCACTGTGGTGGATATGATCATGCAGACACAACCCAGGTTGTGGCTTCAGGCCCTCGGAGCATGTGGGCTGTATAGTAAGCATTTTCATGACCGCAGTGGCGGTGGAGGCACTTTGCAAAGGAAGGCAGTGGAACAGTTTCAGCTCATCTTCTACACACTGGCTGCCTCTAACACCAGATCAGGTTTGTCACATGCACACATTAATTTGATAAACAAGTGCTTGAAATTCATTGAACCACCATTGCCCCAAAATAGCCAATCATTTAAATAGGCCATAGGTAATAGTCCTATGTGCAAGACACTGCATATGTTTTGTTGATTTTTCCTTAGCATATATTAGAAACAGCTGTGAAATTGTTCCTGATGGTAGAACAATAGGAACAAAATGACAAATAGCTGCCTTTGAGCTTCTTCTTTGCTATGAAAATGGAAGAATATATCAAAAATAGAATCAAATTCACTACTTACAGTTTAAGCAGAGACACTCAAACCAGCCTAACCTGAAAATTCATTTGAGGCTTGGTATAAAAACGTTTCCACCTTTATGGTTTGCTCTTACATCACTGACTACTTGACGTACAGAAATTAACAGCCCAATCCTATCAAAGATTAGCCAAGAGCATGGAGTGACACTGACACAATCTCCACTGCAAGCTAGGGACCGGTCAGGATCAGGCAGTGGTAGAAAGGTAAATAAAGGTATTTTATGCTTACCGATTCTGCTGCAGCTTGGTCCTACTCAAATCTCTTCTAGCTCTTTTATGAGCGTAAATCCAAGTAGGTCCAAGGGGGCATCAGGCCTGGGCTAGGGGCTTAGGATCTTGGTGCTACCACTGAAATCCACCCCAGCCCACCCTCAAACTGCCAGGCCAAATGTGCCAACTCTCCATCAAACCATTGCCTCAGGCACCCTACATGCAGAGTATTTTGATGTTTCTGGCACACACAGAACTTTTTCTATCATTTCCATTAGCTGCCCTATCATGCATGATGGCCACAAAACTTTTGTGCTGTTGCAATGTGAGTTGCAATGGTGCAATTAGCCCATTGCATTGGACCATGAATAGATGAAGCTTTTCCCACCACTTCTTCATATACGACAGGGGTCAGGGAACTTTTTTACCTTTTACCCCAAAATATATTTAGATATGCCAACATTACCCCCACCCACCCCGCCAGAACAAAAGAAAAAAAATTACATATTGGAACCCATTGCTTTTTATTTGATTAATTAATGAGCTTAATTAATGCTATGTAAATAGGAAGTTGTAAAGGGCGGAGCAAAACAAACAAAACAAAACAGAGCCAGCCAACCAGCGACGGAACCGGAACGGGGGTAATGGATGGTCGCGCTGCCAAGACACAGCCAGGCATGCATATAGATTCATATGCATGCCCAGCTGTGTCTTGGCAGCGCGACTGTCCATTACCCCCAGGAATTTCATTTTTACCCCATTTGGGGTAATTTACCCCTGTTCCCAGACCACTGATATACGAGGAAAAGAATCATGCTGAGTTCCTATGTGTCATGCTGTTATTAGACTTAGAAGCAGGGTCAATTAAAAAAGGTAGCAATCCTTAGTTAAAACTGATCTTCCAAAATTCCCTCTTCACCATTTTTTCAGAAGCCCTGTCTAATTTTGCATCTGATCACCCAAAGAAACTATGAACTTGTGTTCAATTAGGATTAGGACTGGTTTTAAAAACAGAGTAATCTCTTGAGTTAAAAATTGATATCTTGCAAAGCCATTGAAAAAAGAAAAATTTCCCTTTGAAGCACTGCCATCAATATTACCTAGGAAACTGGTTGTTTAAACTTCCTTTCAGATGTACTCTGGGTGTTAATTCTCCCACCATAATCTTTGCATTGCAGTCCAGTTGGTATGTTCAGTACTACACACTATGTATTTTTTTCTGAGTTACATTATAATGGGAAATTATTTTCTGCAGTGATAGTTACATCACAGTAACCAAGATCTATTGCAATCAGGATGGCAATAGTTTACATCCAATATCAGTCCCTACTTTCACTCTTTGTAGGTTTTGTGCGAAGGCAAATAAGTAAGAATAATCTGCCAGAAGACTGAAAAACACACAGCAACAAAATGTCGGCCAGAGGTGGAAAGAAAAAAATGTCCAAAATGTCACGCTCCAGCAGAGCGGGTGTTATTTTTCCAGTTGGGAGAATGATGCGATACTTGAAGAAAGGAACATACAAGTATAGGATAGGAGTGGGAGCTCCTGTCTACATGGCAGCTGTCATAGAATACCTAGCAGGTAAGTACATTTTTTAATTGACGTGGCAGGGCCAAATGCTTGTCTAACACCTCTTAAAATTAGCCTGTTAATGATAGAGAATACTCTAAAATCATATGTTGGATGGATGTATCTGGAGTTAGTCTTTTAACAAAGTGGCAAATGAATACAGTGGGCCCTCATTGTCCACTGGGGTTCCGTTCTAGGAACTACCGTGAATAAGGAAACCCACGGATACTGAAGTCAGCAGGTTTTAGGGGGTCCTTAAAAAAGCTGAGCTCACCTCACCTCTGGAAGCACTTCTGAGCCCCACACAGGCACATCTATCCACGGCCTCTGTGGGCCTCTGAATGACTATTAAAATTAAATGTGACTTCTGGTTTATTGGCAAAACCAGAAGTGACATTTATATGCCTTTAAAAGGCATTCTGACATGGGGACTACATGAGTATGGTTTGACACACAAGAAGTTATTTGGGGTGGAAGCTCTAAGCTCGCTCCCAAAGCCTTTTGTATGTACAACCTAGCTGTTGGACTCATAGAATCCACATTATATTCAAGCTATTGAAGAGTTTTTTTATAGTTAAAAAGGTATTACATGAAACTGCTTTATAATAAGCCTTATATTAATACTAATGTGAAATGTCCAAAATAAATGAAAATGGCTCAAAGCATTCCATGAAAAGGAAAGAGAACATTGATAGGATTTATGGGGGGAGCAAAACTAAAATTTTAATCTATATAAAGGTAAGATTACTTACAATGTGATCTCCCAGTTTTACAGCTTTTGTAAAAAATCTAAATACTGTATTTCACAGAATTCTGTAAAAACCCAGTTGAAAAAATGGTGGTTTAGACTAGCCTGTCCATGTAAGCCACCTTGGGCATTCTATAAGCAAGGCAGCAAACAAACCTATTACTGAAGTGGTCAAAATTTACATTAGACAGAGGGACCATCTCCGTATGACTTGGAGCGCAATCCTAAACTGGAGTAAGGCCAGCATAAACTAAGCCAGCAAAATTTGGCCAGCACAAAGGCCACCATAAAACGTGTTTGGACTCAGAGTCAGGGAGGATGGCTCACACCTGTGTGCTGGCCTCTCTGATTCCGAGAGTGGTCGAAACATACTTTACAGTGTCTCTTGTGCTGGCCAAATTTTGCTGGCTTAGTTTATATCGGCCTAACTCAGTTTAGGATTGTGCCCTTAGGAAAATTCATAATGGGGCTGTTGTATTGTGAGTATACATTGCATTTCTTGTTGCTGAGCTTCACCCTAATGTATTTGTAGCAGAAATATTGGAATTAGCTGGTAATGCAGCAAGGGACAACAAGAAGGGAAGAATTGCCCCAAGACACATCCTTCTCGCAGTTGCTAATGATGAGGAACTGAACCAGGTATGTTTTGTAGATTCTTTTGCAGAAGTTATACTAATTATGTAATTCATTCTGCAGTCCAACAGAAGGACTGGTTGTTAGAATTACCAGTGATTATTTAAATCAAGGACTCTTGAACAAAAAAGTTCTGAAAATCTCAGTATCAAAAAATAGTATTAAAACACTTTTATAATTGTTCCTTTTAATTTTGTTCTAACTCTGCAAATACTACACATCACTTTCCTGCATTGCATAGGTGTCATGTAGTGTGTAGCATCAGTCAGCTTCCACTATTTATTGTTTCATCCTCAAGAAGGATAGTCACTTTTAAGGGAGGGAATAAAAATCAACAGATAATAAACATGGTGGTACTTGGCATCTATTTATAATATCTGTAACAACTCACCTACAATAAATAAAGTGTAGCTCTACAAGCACCTGTTTGGAGTTTATATACTACATTGTCAGTATTCAGTCATGAGGTGCAAAAGGGTTTACAGTATAAAAGATACACTGTTTCATATACTGACATAATGGGAGTATGGTGTCATAAGCAAATAACTTCATCCATAAACTGTAGCTTTCTTTTTGCATTAGAAAAGTAGAAAATACTGCTCTGAATTTAATTATTGCTACATTATATCTAAACTCCATAATTCAAAAAGCCTCATCGGACAGCTTCAGTCTGTTGATGTTTTGAATTGTATTTGAAATTATTTATAAAATTTATAGTATAATTTGTAATGATAATCCATTTTTCTGAGAATAATAAAGGGTGTAAGAATGAAAGATGCTATTTAGTTTTACTTTGCATGTCATCACATTTCTGCTCCATCCTTCCTCCAAAGAACTTGGAACAAGGTATATATGCATTTTGTATAATGAACTATTTCAACAGAACCTGTATTCAGAAGTATCCTGTCTCTGAACACTGCCTCTTTCTGCAGTTGCTAAAAGGAGTGACCATTGCAAGTGGAGGTGTTCTTCCCAGAATTCACCCAGAGCTTCTTGCCAAAAAACGAGGCACCAAAAGCAAATCTGATACTATCCTTTCACCTTCTCCAGAGAAGAGAGGGAGGAAATCTTTGGGAACCAAGAAGAGTGGAAAGAAAGTAAAGGCTGCCAAAGCTCGGGCACCCAAAAAGGTAAGCTGAACTGAGTCCAAGCCACTTTCCCTATTTGAAAAATAAGCCATCCTTTTTAGGACCAATCCGATTCTGTCCTGATAGCTTGTTTTCTTTATGATCGTGTTAATTTAGGTCAGCAGTTCCCAAGTCCTACTCGGACTTCGGGACCGTGCTAAGTCGTTGTGGGGGAGGGGCCTGGAACTGCTGGGGAATCCCAACAGTGCCACAGTGATTGCAGTGCCACAGGCACTCCGGGTCTTTAGCACTTACCTTGGATTTAGTGCTGGTGTCCTGAATGGTCTGGGAGCCCACAGCCCCATCTGCGGCCTTCCCAATGCTGTAAAAAGCCCCAATTTGTGATCCAATCAAAAAAACAGAAGTGTGCTCTGATAGCAAATTGGGGTCTGTGGGCCTGCCAGTGCCTTCAGGATGCCAGTGCAACCCTGCAGGTGTGTTAAAGACTCTGGGTGCCCACAGCACCACAATTTCTGCAGTGTCTTTGGGACACCCATTGCTGGGCTTCTCCCCTTAAGGGGGAATGGCCCAGTTTTGGTTCCCACTGGTAGGCCCTGTAATCAGTGTGGGGAGGCCAGTGCACAGACATGCTGTGCTGGCCTATCCTCCTTGGAAATTGTGGTAAATGTGCTTTATAGTGCATTTTTGACAATACTGGGTTGGCACAAGGGACGTGTCAACCTATGGTGCAGTTTGGATTGTGCCCTCAACAGTTACAGGATATTTATGTGCACCACTATCCACAGTGTCTATCTGAGAGCTGTCATACATTTACTTATGATATTGTAATTTTCACATTGTGCTTTTTCTTTTTCATTTTTGTACAGTAAACTTTGATGTAAAATAGTCAGAGGAAACACTTTCTGTGGAAAGTTTTTTTCCCCCTCTTCCTTAGTTATTCAGCTCCACACAGGGACTATTTCACACAAAACACCTTCCCAACCTGAAAATAATGTGTGCAGCCACTGCATGAGGATCTTCCCACCAAACAGTAAATGTGTGAATTGGCCCTGAATACAGCCCCTTCGGTGTTTTTACAGAACATCCCTAAGCTACACAAAATGTGATTGGCTATAGGTAAATTATTGTAAAGAACCATTTGTGTGCATGTCAGTTTTTATATATTTATATTCTGATTATTCCGAACTATTGGCTTTTGTTTTCTGAATGTTTCTATTCTCAATAGAACAAACAGAAGGATAGTGAAAAAGAAGGAGCATCAAATTCAGCAGCTGATGATGGACCTGGAGATGGCTTCACCATCCTTTCCTCCAAGAGCCTTGTTCCAGGACAGAAGGTACTCAGAGAACAGAAAGGGATATAATAACAGGATGTATTCAACTGAAAAGGCTCAACTTTACTTTCAGTTTTTGGTTTTCGTGTTGGTCTGAATGTCATCAAGATTCAATAAGCATACTTATGATCAGTATTGGGTTTTTTGTGTGAAATAACTTCATAATATTGGATCTGCAGATCATCACTCTAGGAACTGCATGTTCTACAGCATGAATTTGTTGCACCATGTAAAATGAAGCACGCGCCTGCTTCCTTATTTACATGAATTCTTTTTTGGTACAGTACATAAGTAATACTTTTCCCTTCATCTCTCTAGCAATCCATTATTACAAAAATTAAGGGCACCTTAAGCTGTTACTTCCCAATTTGGCTATGTGCAACTCAATTCTAGGCATGTTTACTCAGAAGTAATTGTTGCTTGAAAGTGTAGCTAGGTCATCTGACACCCAGGGCCAATACATTTCTTTCTCTCTCACTCACACTCACGACAAAATTATTTTCAGTAACAGTTCATGAGATGAAATGCATAATAGCCAGAAAATCCCCACAAGCAGGTTATAGGTGCCCTTCTCTGCTGTTGCTTCCCTGCTACGTGCTCCACATAGTACTCAGGGCACAATCCTAATGCGGAGTTAGGCTGGCACAGTTAGGCCACCAAAGTTTGGCCAGCACGAGGGACACCGTAAAGTACATTTGGACCACTCTCGGAGTCAGAGGCCAGCACACAGACGTACACTATCCTCCCTGACCATGAGAGTGGTCCAAACACACTTTCTGGTGGCCCTTGTGCCGGCCAAACTTTGCTGGCCTAACTGTGCCGGCCTAACTTCAGGTTAGGATTGCACTCTCAGGCCCCAATCCTACCCAGCGCTGGAATGGCAAGTCTGGTCGGCCTGCGCCATATACAAATGCTGGGTGAGGGGAGGCTGGAGCCTCCTGCAGCAAGGGAGCATGTGCTCCCTTACTGTAGGGGAGGCACAAGCCTCCCCTATGTGCTCCTCGGATCTGCACCTGCTAAAGAGCGGGCGCAGATCTGAGGAGACTGCGCACCCTGAATCAGGGGGGCACAACCGCTTAAACAGGCCTAGGATTCGGCCTTATGGCTGAATCCGTGGTCCGCCCTTGTCCCGTCCTCCTCCCACCAATCCCCGGGGCGCGCTGTCATGGTGCATCCCTCGCACCGGCTGGCTTTGCCCAACGCTAGGGAGGTGCTGCACAAGCGCTGTAGGGCCGGTGCTGTCAGCAGCACCAGTCCTGTGGCCTTAGCGCCAACACAAGGCTGCCGATGGGTGCCCCCGCATCAGCGCTATGTGCGCAGCGTTGGCACAACCCTGTTTTGCCGATGCTGCACGAGTGGTAGGATTGTGCTGCCCATGACATGCCCCTGAATCTGGAGAATATAGCCATAATGGTTAATAACTATTTCTCTTCACCAATTCCATAGCTAAATACCACAATGAGTGAATGGACCTCCTCAGCTAGCTATTGCACCTCAACCAGGTGCAAGAACAAACTAGGCCCCCATTAATATCTGGGGGAAAGCCATCAAGGACCAAAAACCAACAGAAAAGTTTCTTGATAAGTTCATCCCACAAAAGAGCCTATTGGATTCTATGAATGAAAAACATACATATTTTCATCACAATATCCTTATGTTTTTCATTCCTTGCCTTCCTCCTACCTTGCTATCAGTCTGTTGTGTGTTTGACCCACTGCTGGTATGTTCCAGCTGCAATCCAAGGTTCACTGAGCCAACTTCATGCCCAGGATCAGTATAACCCCTGCTTCACTCCCCTTTCTAGCCTTTCTCCTGGCTTCTCTCCCCAAGGACTCCTGAAGCTTCTGTGTCAGCATGGATTGAGCAGTCATCCTCAGTGACCATCTCAGAGTGTGCCCCTTCTCCCTAGGGAAGCAGTTCCTGCTCTCTTGCACTGCTTCCTTTCTCCAACTAACTAAAGGCTACCAAATTTGGGGGCTTGCTTCAAAGCTTACCATTTGAAACCCATTTTATCTCAAGATTTGCCCGACCTTGGTTTCTTTGCCCCGCTACTCCCGTAATGCATCATGCAATGCATCATTTGTATCCATCAGATACAAAGCCATGAATGTGGTCTTTGCCACAGCCTCGCCAATCAACTCAGAAACGCCTTGCTATCTTTTGTTGCTTATTTTCCGTGCAGTCCAATTGACATCACACTTAATGTGTTTCATTGTGTTGTGGGTATGTGAATCCCTGCAATTTTTGGGAACTGCTTTGATGGATGCTCAAGATCAGCCACAAGTCCTTTATCAAATGCTTAACTGATCATCAAAAACTCGGAGGACAAGAAAAGCCACATATTTGAGTTGATTTCTTCTCACAAGCTTGGAACATCATTTAAGAGCAGTTTTGGTAGACGAGACCAGCCCCTCCACCACAAATGCGTGAAGTGACTTCATGGCCTACCAAGGGGCTCACTCCTTGACTGTGGCTCTTGGGTAACCGCTGTCCAACCACAGGATTTTGCACAGCTGATAATACAAGTCCCACTGTGTTCAATGGCACTTACTCTCTAGTAAGGGCCTGATCCTGTCAGGCTTAATGCAGGTGGTATGCTCGTACTGCCCATGTCCCTGTCGCACAAGGCACGGTAAAGCGCCTCCAGCACCGGCAGTAAGCCATTACCTCCAGTGCTGGGGTGATGCCATGGCGATGCTGTCCCCGTGTGGCCTGCAGAGAGGTCCGCAAACCAGCAAGCAGCGAGTCTACCAGTCTCTGGTGTTACAGCCTTTCTTGATGGGGCAACGGCATTCTGGGGAGGGGCGGATGGGACCGGTGGTGGCAACTCTTGCTGCCGATTGCAACCTCTGTATCAAGTCCCACGGCCTTACCACTGCTATATAGCCAGCACAGAGGCAAGAAGACCCCTCGCACACCCTGCGCAGTTACTGCAGGGGAAAAGAGACTAGCGTTTCCTGGCTGCTGTGGCTGCCTGACTGCTGTGGTGTGCAGCGATAGCCACCTGTGCTCCCAAGCAGTCCGGTAGCTCAGGATTGGGCTGAAAGTGCTTAGGATTCTGCCTTACTGAGTATTTTAGAATGCTTGTGCCTATGTTACTTGCTGCATGTACAAGAACAAAGGTCCTGTGTGAGAAAGTGTTTCTTAAGGTGGGCATAGTTCTTTGGTTATAGTGGTTCCCAGGCATTTGGAGCTGTATCTTTTTTCTATCTTTGTTCTAATGATTTTTGTGATAATTTTATCAGTTGTCATAGCTGGAGAGAAAAGCAGAGTCTAAACTTTTTAATAAACAAGTATGGATTAGTGGATAAATATCAAAATCTAATGACCCCAATAGCTAAATGGAGGCTACATGTTCGGGGACAGTACACCTCTGAATACCAGATGCTAGGGAATACATAATGCAGGAAGACCGTTGCCTTCATGCCTTGTGTTTTTATATATTCTTTTTCTCTCTCTGCATTTTCTAGCTATCTCTGACGCAGAGTGACATCAGCCATATTGGTTCTATGAAAGTAGAAGGCATTGTGCACCCAACTACTGGTGAAATAGACCTCAAAGAGGAAGTAGGTAAGATTTAATTGAAGCAGATGGGGATCTGGAGCATCTTACTGGTAACTCTGTCAGAAAGCTGTTGAAATCCAATCATCTTTAAGTCCTTGACCAACAATCAAAACTGGATTTCTGGAAAGCTATGCCTGTTACATTCAAATCAACCTTCCTAAGGATAGCAAACAGAAAACTGATTTAACACATAACCAAACATTTTATAGGTTTGGTTACTGTTCCTCTCTTGTTTTCTATTAACAGCACAATGCTGTACATGTTTATTTAGAAGTATGCCTCACTGTGTCCAATGGAACTTATGCCCACGTGCATGGGAATGTACATAGGAGTGCCTTTTTTTTTTTTTTAGCAAAATTCCTTTTGGATAGATTTTCTATCTAATATTTTTTTAAAAAATTAAAGGAATAATTATCTATATTTGTCTTGTAGAAAGGAAAAACAGTGAGCCAGTATGAATGAAGTATTATATGATATTCTAAAGGCCAAATCAACCCCCCTTTAAACTGCTCTGGGTGGCATTCTGAGGCCCGTAAAGGCCGGACGTGGCCTCTGCAGAAAGGCTCCAAATGCACAAGATTCCAGTGGCAGAATGAGATTTCGGTGGCATTTGGAGTCCCTGTGAGTTGGAACCTGGGGGTAGAATTATCTGTGGGTTTCAGGATCCATGGGGGTCCAGGAACACGGGGGTCCCATGGATACCAAGACTTCACCGTATATATTCAGACTTGCTCCTTTTACCAGGGTTTTAAGACACAATAGCATCATTTTCATTCATATTTTAAATAGAAACCTGAGCTACTAGCAGGAAAAATGATCTTCCACTTCTGTCAGAAGTGAAGAAATTGTTGGCCACAGACTCAGAACAGGTCGTTGAGACAGTACTGTTTTTCTTTATAAATTGTGGATTTCTGTTTTTATTTGAAAGCTCCACTTAGCCGCTAAATAAAAACACAGCTTGTTTTTAACACATTTCAGGCAAAGCACTGGAAAAGGCTGGAGGTAAAGAGTTCTTGGAGACAGTCAAGGAACTCCGTAAGTCACAAGGGCCTCTTGAAGTTACAGAAGGTAACAGCTTTATTTACTGCAATATTTTTATTAACCACTCAAATGTCCTCCTTTCAAACTCTCAGTCCTTTCTTCTGTCATCCTAAATGTAACCCAGACTTAAAAGTTCTGTACTGGAATTTTAAGATTAAACATATGAAATGAGGGTATTCAGAGGTGTACTTTCCCGTGTCCATGACAGAGCAATACAGGGTTTATTAATTATCATGATACTCCATAGCACTTTCTGAGCATGCAAAGCATTCCACATGTATGTTTGTGATTTCATCCTTACAATAGATATTGTAACTGGGGAGTTAAGGCTTGCCTAAGGCAAGTGAATTCATGAGAGAGAAAGGATTTGAACTGGATTCATAACTCGGTCTCTTCGCCACCATGTTACTGCTCTTTCATTTTATGCTTTTCAATGCCAGCATATAACAAGATTTCATTTTTTGTGACAGCAGGCTCCACTAATTGTTAAAAATTATGCTGACATTTTTCATAAAATTGAATAACATAAAAATGCTTTACTTCATTTGAAGAAATTGTATCTTTCATATGAAATTAACTGTACTATCAGTAATTCATACTGCATCTAATGGCAAAATAGCTATATCCAAACTTTCTTAAATCACAATTTGTGTCTTGGACCAATGTCATAGGAATTAATTTTTAAAACCTTAATTTTCATCTCTGAAAAAGTAATTGTTCTGTTGGATCTTCCATTTTGAGTGAAGGAATTAAGTTCAAAACGGAAGCAATCATAGCCAGGTCAGACTTGAAAATTGAATTTGGTAAAGAAATAGGATTGGTTTCCATCAGATCTCTATGGAAAGAAGGCAACACCATGAAATGCATACTGATATCATACCTTCCAAATATAAGGTGCTAAGTTAGTTGCAGATATTCTTTGTACTATTCCATCACACAGGTAATTGTAGTGCAGTAAAAGTAAAGTATACAGGTGGGCCTCTGTATCTGGGGATTCAGTTAACCACTGATCCAAGCCTTCCCCTGCCCATTACAATTACCTCAATTGTATAGCAGATGCCCTTGCAGCCTGGGGCTCCTGCTTTGTGTTAGGGCGCAATCCTAATCTGGATTTAGCCTAGCACAGTTTGGCTGGCTCAAGGAACACCATTAAGTATGTTTGGACCACTCTGAGTCAGAGAGGTCAGCACACAGATGTTTCCCTTGTGCCAGTCAAATTTTGCTGGCCTAACTGTGCAGGCCTAACTCCAGTTTAGGATTGTGCTCTTAGTCTCAGTAGCATTCAGGCTAGTTGCCTGCATGTTCAGCTCTTCAAAGAAGCAAGACTGTCATATAAGAAAACCCATGCTGCAAGCACTTCTCATATTCAGCTAAGGTTATTGGAATAGGCTCTGAGAGCATCACTGTGCATATAGTATTCCTCCATATCCATGGTTTCCAGTATCCAGAGGGGATTAGGAACACATACCCCACAGATACCTGGGCAAGCCTGTATTTAGGATTATATGTACGGTTATTTTGGTCTAGAAAGTACTAGGAAAATAGAACATGCATTTTTTTAAAGGCTAATCTTTTTTTTCCTCTCTCATTTTAGCTGCTCTCAGCCAGTCTGCTGGTCTGGCAGCAAAGTTTGTCATTCACTGTCATATCCCACAGTGGGGTTCGGATAAGTGTGAAGAGCAACTGGAGGAGACTATAAAAAACTGTTTAACTGCTGCTGAAGACAAGAAGCTTAAGTCTGTGGCTTTCCCACCATTTCCCAGTGGCAGGTATGTGTTAATTCATGGAAATCCTCAGGTTAGATTATTGATGTTTCAACACCTTATGCATAAACAGTAGTAGGTAAATTTGTTTTGACACACTTCAAACAGAAATCAATTAAGAGGTTGTCAACAGTTTTCATGGCAGGGCCCTTGGACAGCTACATAATGTAGAAGGTGACAATTTTCCAGTCCTTGTGTGTCCATGCTTAGGAAAGCATCACTTACTGAACATGTGTTACTTCTATTAAAGGCATAATAAAAGCATTGTTGGAAAAAATTGGCCACCCTAGTGCCAGTTTGGGCTGATTTTCTTCTGTCAATTGCATTGCTTGCAACCTTCTACTTTTACATCCTTTCATTTTGTTTTCTAGCAGCACTGCCTTGAAATTTTACATGGAAAAGAAAATCAGTGTATCTGTGTTGTAACAAAAGCACTAGGTCCAATATTGTGTTGTCCTAAAGTGGGGTTGTCTAGTAATAAGACACAGAATAGTAGGTTGCAGGATCCATAAAAAAGAATCTTAAGCATCACTGAAAGTATTAGACTAGTTAGTTGTGTCCATCTTACTAATTTCCTGGTTAAAGCTGCATACCTGACAATAAGACACATTTAACTCAATAGGGCTTAGTTCTGCAAGTAGATACATGTCAGATTGCACTGTATATTCCTTAAGTTAGAACCCATAGATCTCACAGTTACGTTTGCATGTTAAGCTCTATATTGTTCAGAGGCCAACACTTTATTTTCAACTTTAATGTTGATCTTTTTCCCCTCTGTCTAGAAATTGTTTTCCGAAACAGACTGCAGCCCAAGTGACCCTCAAAGCAATTTCTTCCCATTTTGATGACTCCAGCCCTTCCTCCTTGAAGAATATTTACTTCCTGCTTTTTGACAGCGAGAGCATTGGCATCTATGTGCAAGAGATGGCAAAACTTGATGCCAAGTAGCAAAAGAAGCCAAATGAAATTTTATTTTTCAACATGAATATGAGTAGGAATGAGATGTGGGTTTTATTTTTAAAATATTGTGAGGAAGGAGTATGTGAGTAGCTTTGAAGTTTTGTGATGGGTGGAGGGCTTTTGTTATGAAAGAGAGAGAAGAATTTGTTTGGGAGAATTTGACTTGCAAATATACCATGCTCTAGCTGCCCTCTACCATTTTGTATCATCCCAGGAAATTGAGTTACCAGCTCTCTCTACAGTTTAATATGTCTCAAGCTATTTTAGTTTAGACCTTTTAAAGATTAATCTCATTTTAGAGTAGCAAACAATTCAACATACACACAGGCTGAAAAACAAAACGTGAATTGTTTGCTTCACTTTCTTTTCCCAACGGTAGTTAGAAAACCTTATGTTGTGTCTATATTCCATTTTGGAGAAAGTAATTTCAAAGAAAATTCACTTGGTGCTTTACTGTTTTACCCCAGAACAATCTGTAATTGCTCAGAAAATGTCATCTTATTTGTTTTTATAAAAAAAATGGCATCATGCTTTTTTAAAAACTCTATAGTCCAGCTTTTTCATTTATGCTAATGTCCTTAATAAAGGAAAACAACTCTTGGCATGTTAGGATACAGCTAAAAAAGGCACTGGGAACAAAATGTTTTTTTTTTTTTTTTTTTTTTTTTGAGAATCTAACTACGTTGGAGTCTTGCAACACTTAACTCTACAGAACCATTTAGCTGCTTGAGGAGGAGGTAGGTATGACCAAATAGAATCTAGAGATTCGAAGCAAATTTAAGAGGGATAAAATATAGATGTACCAAAAGAGACACAATCATCATTCTGGTAGACATAATTTTGCAGTGAGTACAGTCCAGCCGATGTTAAGCATATGCTTAATTTCCCACTGTAAAGCACCTTTGAACTGCTCTCGGAGTCAGGGAGGAGGATGCATGTGTATGTGCTAGCCTCTCCGAGAGTGGTCCAAACATACTGTGCTGGTTGAACTGTGCCGGCTTAACTCCAGGTTAGGATTGCGCCCTTAGTTTGCTTGCTATAGGGCTCAATATATTTGTCAGTTTATAAGGAGAGACTTCCTTCGATTGTTTTTTGGGGTTTACATCCCTTGGATCAGGACCATTCTGGTGCCACTGTGTTCCTCTCAGCATGCCCTTTATAAGGGATTCAGGCACATTCACTTACTCACAAGTAAATGTACTCTGTGGCACAGTTTCACTTGCATATGTCAATTTCAGCTTCACAGCCCACCAACCATCAGGCCTTGACCCATGAAGTTGGTTACAATTCTCTAGGCCAGGGTTTTTTAAATTGAGATCAGACTGGTTCTCATTTTAAAATGACAGTGGTTATGCATTCTCAGATCATTAACTGTGCACGGTAGGGAAAATATCTGAGAACGCTGCTCGGCAAAAGTAGTTTTTCTGAAAAGATGGCCAATGCACAAATAGGGCTCTCTCATAGCTTGAAAATATAATCAAGATTTGCATATTTTCTCATCTGTTATTTACAACTCATAAGCATTTTGTTCTTCCCTAGGAACTTATTTCTGCTCATCACCTGCTTAATGACATCACTTTCAGTCCTCAGCAGGTGCCAGGAATGCCAAGTTTGGCCCATGATATGAAACAAGTTCAACATGACCTAGTGCCTTAAGGCACAATTCTAACCAACTTTTCAGGATCGACACAGCTATGCCACAGCTATTGCATCCTGCAATGCAGTAGTAATCATGGAGGCCTCCTCAAGGTAAGGGAATGTTTGTTCCCTTACCTCAGACCCAGGTCATGGAAAGCTAGTTAGATTTCTGCTCTTCCTCTTGTACACATCCACTTGGAAGCCAGCAACAGGTGGATTACAGCTGAAGTTATCACAATTGTATCTTACTGAAACAAGTGGAAGTAAATCACAACTTGCTCAAATCCCCTTACTTTCGAAAGGTACGTCTTTATTGCCTGAAAACAAGTTCTGTAGAACTTGAATATCTCCAAGCTAGTTTGCCTCCGCTGTTAGTCCAATACTATATGCTTATTTCTGGAAAATTTCATTTAGAATGCAGGTGCCAATTCTTATTTCAGAAATTTTAACAGAACAATTCAGCACACGTAGCAGTTGCAAGACAAGGCTCTTAAGATTGTTCCCAAAAGCTGCTCTCCAGAAGACAAACACGCACACATGCATCTGACTTCAAGGTGAAACCATTTCAAAAGAATTGAAACAGTATCTGTGTGTGAGATTTCTAGGATCTAGGTCACAGGAACTTAGAGGAACAGATTTGGTTACAGAAGCTTGGATTGGATCATACATCACAAGAACAAGCATATTTTGAGCCCCTTTAGGCAGCCCGGACTAAGTGTCCCAAAATCTTAGGGTGTGACCTACTAGAACAGTGATTTTCAACCTTTATCATCTCATGGCACACTGAGAAGGTTCTAAAATTGTCAAGGCACACCATCAAGTTTTTGACAGTTGGCACAAGGCACAACACACCACCAGTGGGGGCTCACATTCCCCAATAGCCTGGTAAAGTAGTTCTCAAACTTTTTAGCAGCAGGACCCACTTTTTAGAATGACAATCTATCCAGGACCCACCGGAAATGATGTAATGGCCAGATGCGCTGTTATTGTGACACCAGAGCCTGCTGCTTTCCTGAGAATGCAGCAATGTTGGGTTATTTTTCAGCCATTTTCCATTAGCAAAGTGAGGGCACAAACCTATGCAGCACCAAAATGGCAAGGCCGACTCAGCAGCGCCATAGCCAATGCTGCAAAGAGAAGCTGGAGTCATCGTCCCCACGACAAGGGAGCGTTTGTCCCAAGCCCGCCCATGTCCCCTCCCACCAATCCTACGAGTAGCATCGACTTCAAAGCTGGAGCGCCACTGCAGGGGTCCTGCTCGGCGCCGGTGATCCGCCCCTTGCATCGACGCTATGACGCAAGCAGAGAGGTAGGATTGCGCTGTGAATCAGAAAGGGAAAAGTCTATTTACAGCCTTGACACAAGCAAACACACACACACCCCTCTCTCTTGTCAGTGTCCCCATATTCTCAGTATGGCTGCTCTGGTGGGTCCTGACCCACAGTTTGGGAACCACTGGCCTACTATTAAATTACCTCCCCCAAACACCAGCAGCACAACTGCAGACAATTCGCAGCACACCAGTGTGCTGTGGCACAGTGGTCGAAAACTGCTGTACTAGAGGTTGAATAGAGCAATCATCTTTAATCAGAAGTAAATACCACTGTCTTCATTAGAGTTTACTCTCAACCATACACAGGAGTGCAATTCAAATGTATTCTAAGGCAGTGGTCTTGAACCTTTTTTTGGGCCGTGACCCCAATAACTGAAATAGAAGAATAACTGAGACTCTGGACCTACTACCAATCCCGCCACCTCTTGGGACCTAATCTGATCCCATCACCACCTATCCCCTGCCCCCATTTCCCCCTGCCACTGGCATCTTCACAACAACCCTATGAGATAGCAGCCTAAGCAGGGCTCGCCTTAGGAGCTGCAGGGCAAGATAGCAAGAAAAGACTGTGTACAATTCTTCCTTGATAAGGAAGTACCATTACTGGATTGGATCCAAGCCCTCTTTTGCACATACTTGGAAAGGTTGCTGCAACCCCCAAAAATGTGACGTTGCCACCCCACGGGGGTCCTGATCCATAGGCTGAAGAACACTGTTCTAAGGCTACATGGAGAAAAAGGGAGGCTCCAGCCAAAATAAAATAAACATGAGAAGAAACACTCTCTTCCCCCCTGTCAAGGTCCCCGGGGTTCTGGCATCACCCCTAAATGCCCCGAGACCTCAGGTGGTAGACCACTAGCAAACCCCAGTGGTCCAGGAGACTTTACTTGTGCTCAGTTAAGTTTCTAGGCAACCCCCTTGGTAGCTAAGCCCAGTGGCTAGGCTGAAATAGCTGACCCCAGTTCCCAGTAGAAAAGGCACACTGGTCTGTAAAATATAATGGTTTTTATTAAGACTAATGGTTACCCTACTAAGGCTCAAGAAATGCACAGCTCAAAAGTACTTGAAACCCAGTGCCAAAAAAAATATGAATCAACAGTATTTATATACCGCTTTTCAACACGAAGTTCACAAAGCGATTTAGAGTAATAATAATAAAGTTAAATGGCTCAAAAAAAAAGAAAAAAAGGCAGAACACCACCAGCAACAGCCACTAGACAAGACACTGCGCAGGGGTGAAGAGGAACAATTACTCTTTCCCCTGCTAAATATAAGGGCGCACCACTTGAAAAAGGGTCTCTTGCTCAATTAATAATAAAGCTAACATAATAAAGCTATCTGCTTAACTTCTAACTAGCCCTCTCTCACACGTGGTTCCTCAACCCAGTACAGCAGGGTGCTCAGCTCACAGGCTACCTGTGAGGCAGGTGCCCATGTTGGTCTTCTGAGCTGACTGAACAATCCACCAGAGTGTCCACCTCACAAGCAATCCACCGACCCCTCCCTTCTCCCAGGGTTTCTTTTATCCCTCTTGGCTTGTAGGGCACTGACACTTGCCCTGACCAATGACGCTTCGAGATGGTCTGAAGCGTCCAGACTCCAAGGTGCTACTTTCGGATAGTACTCCTTCCCCCTCCCAACCAAAGGTTCACAGCTGCTGCTGCTTTGCTGTTAACAAGCTGTCCTTGGGCCAGCAAGGCGGGACTGGTCATCTGAATCTCCTGGCCACTGAGAACCAGATAACACATTCCTGAGCTCCCTTAATGAGCTTGATTCCCACCAGCTGTGGAGAGGATGTGTAAGTAAACCTGCATGTACGGAAAGGCCTAGCTATGCCATTGTCTTGGTCACCCCCTCATATATTCATGTATACTAAATGAAGATTTCTGCAGACCACATAGATTAATCTATTTATTTTCATTCAAAAAACAAAATTTCAATCCAGTTTTACAGAATCCATATCACTGATCAGTTGGATAATAAAGCTAAAGTTACAGCAATGACTTGGGCTCTTCTACTGAATACACAAACCTACTAAAAGGCAGTATAGCTTTTAAACACACACATACCCCTCAGTGCAGTTCTAATTAGTTTATATTAGGAAAAGTATGCTCTTTGGCACTGGTATTGCTTTCCTGTATCTTTTCTTACCAGCTCCCCATCTAGCAAGGCATAGTTTGATGCATGTTTGTCCAGCTCTTGCCAACAAAAAGGCTTCTGCTTTTCACAAAAGTCACTAAGAGATGCCCAACGTAGATATTATTGACCTGGCCCACTCCATCATTCTTGCCCAATGAAATGAGGAAAGAAAGGGATCCTGAAGGAGACAAAGAGACAAATTATTCAAAAAAAGAAAAACCCTTCTTGGAACAGTAGAAAGTGTTCTGGATTAAATGCTGTGGTCTAAATTTGTGCCACAAAATAAAATCTAAAAACTGAAGCCTAAAGCTAAAATCTAAAAGATAAAAACTAAAAATGGGATTAAAACTGAAAGATTTTAACTGAAAAGCTAAAAAACCAAAAACCTAGAACTAAAAGTTGAAACTAAAACCAAAAAGTTAAAAAGGCTAAAATTAAAAGGGACTAAAACAGAACTAAAAATGAGTTAAAAACTAAAAAACTAAAGTTAAAAATGAAAACAGTTTTAATTTTTAATTTTAGCTTTTTAGTTGCTTAGCTCTGAACTCATTTTTAGCTTGTGGGTTTTAAGTTCTGTTTTAGCCCCTTTTAATTTTAACCTTTTTTAGTTTTAATCTTTCCCATTCTTAGTTTTTTTAGTTTTCATCTTTTAGATTTTAGCTTAGGTTTTTAGGGTTTATTTAGTGTGGCACAAATTAACCTTTGCATTTAACCTGCAAAGCCTTTTGCTGTTCCAGCATGGATTCCAGCCACGAAAGCCTCTGTAGTTTGTCAAACCAACCTTTATTTGACATCAATGAAAATGTTAACACATGAAGTTTTGTTTGCCTTCTTTCCAGACAAAGGACTGAGAAAATACTGGAAGCACCAGCGGTACAAACCGTGTATCATGACAGCAGGAAATCACTACATAGGTATAACCCTGTAATGCTGGTTCACAATATAATTTAATTGGTGAAAGGAAGAAGGTTGGTCATGTGCCTTCATGACTCATCTCACCTGGCTTGTAGGTTTTCAGAGGTTTCTGCATCAGGCTATTGGCAATGTTGGTTGCCACAACTTTTGCATGAAGTTCAGCATGGTATGCCATCTTTGGCTCCTTCACATCAGCACAATCACCAATGGCATAAATGTTATCATATCCATTAACTTGGAGATGTTCATTGACTTTCAAAGCACCATTACTTGCCAGCTTGTCACCTAAAAAGAGAAGGAATGAAGTCATTGTAAGATCCAAGTAATAATAATATTACTATTATTACTGCAATATTGCAGTAAACAGCAATATCACTGCAACAATGCTGTGGTCAATTATGGTTATAACCTTCAATGTTCAATTTGTCAAACACATAAAACATACTTCAACTATTTCTTTCTTTGTCAAAAGCCAAAATGAAGGTATGACAGATCATACCAAATTTTCCTATAAATTCCAGTTTCAGATACAGAGTCCATGTACAGACACTCGGTATGTTTTCAGAACTATAAAATTAGAGGCCAAAGTTAGTCACATTCCTCTTAGTTCTCATCAGTTAATGAAAGCAGAAAAAAAATGTTCTATTTTGTTAGGCAGATTAGCTCTTCTAATATCTGAAATGGAAAGTGGATTAAAAGCTTCTGAGGTTTTAACTGGATCAACCTTGAAAAAAGCTCACAAAAATTTCAAAACACTCCTTTTTATACTAACTAGCCCCCTTGGGTAAGCATGTCAGTCATTTCTGGCACACTGATAGTCTCAAAGAATGAACCAGTGTTTCCCATTTTAATTAAAAGGTAGTCTTTCTGGTCACAATAATCAACTCCTGACCATTATTTACAAGCCTGCTCTGATGTTCAGTCCCTAGATTGACACATTAAGAGCAGCGATGGTATCTGGTAATGAAGATCTGGAACACTGGGCGGGATTTACATGTGATTGGCAGCCCATTCATTCCGTTCTGCTGCCTGTCCGCCCGCCGCGCGTGCTGCCCTGGCCCCGGAAGGGGCGCCTGCTCGCTGGGGGGGATGGGTGGGGGGCGCGCCGGGTGCCTGGGTGAGCAGCGGTGGGGCGCACAAACCAGGGGCAGCACGCGCAGCAGGCGGCGGAACGGATGGGCTGCCAGTCACATGTAAGTCCCGCCCAGTGTTCTGGATCTTCATTACCAGATACCATCGCTGATTAAGAGAAATGTTCCATGGTCATTTTGAGTGGCCTCTTTTTTTCTGAAAGCTGTAATGGACAGGATGTGGGCTTATTCCAAACAAAAGTGTTCTTGGCCAGGACTGTTGGCCCACTGCTACAGATTCAGAGCACAATCCTAAACTGGAGTTAGGCTGGCATAAACTAAGCCAGCAAAGTTTGGCCAGCACAAGGGCCACCATAAAGCATGTTTGGACCACTCTTGGAGTCAGGGAGGATGGCTCACGTCTGTGTGCTGGCCTTACCTCTCTCACTCCGAGAGTGGTCCAAACATACTTTACGGTGTTTCTTGTGCTGGCCAAACTTTGCTGGCTTAGCTTATGCGGGCCTAACTCCAGTTTAGGATTGCGCTCTCAGTCTGTTTTGGATGAAATTCAACTCCCCTTGAAGAATTAAGGTTGCAGTTTGGGAGCCTTCCCAGATTTGCAGGGGGCAGTTGCGGCCAGGAGGGCTTAAGCAGACAGACATGACCACACGCACACGTGCCTTGGTTCCATCACAGAGTATTATACAGCACTTTGTGTGGGAAGTCTGAGAACTATCCAGAAACTGCAACTATTGCAGCACAATTCAACATTCCTCCTCCCTGGGCCAAAGCAAGCTGCTTGTGCCATCCCCGAGCTGTCATGTACGTGCCATAAAGCACGAGTTCGGCTGGCAGAAGGGTGTTGCTGGGCGGAGAAAGGGAGGGCGTAACAGGCTGGGAGGTGTGCAGGACTGGGGAGAGGGATGGAGCTGGGATGCAGCTGTTAGGCCACATCCAAGCTCCCGCCCCCAGGCCACGCAGCCCAGATCCAGGCTGCGCAGCTTGCTCAGAGCTGTGCCAGCTCAATAGCAGGCGCAGATCCGAATAACCCATTGGTGCAGCTGGCATCTACCCTGGGATAAGGGCACAAATGTGCCCTGGCCCGTGGAGGCTCCAGGCAGCTCCCAGCTTGCACTGGATACAGCCAGGCCTGCCAGCCTGCCTGCTCCAGCACAAGTTAGTATTGCGCACTTAGTCAGAAGGACTGAGGTATGGGGATGAGTTTTTGGCAGGACGCTCCTGTCTTACATCAACTGGCCCGTTTCAAGCATGATTCAAAACGTTGATTATCACAGTTAAAGCCCTAAACAGCATGGAATTGGCTTACTCGAAGTAAGTTCCACTCATATGGTCCTGCCCAGGCACTGTCAGCTCTTGTACATTCTGCCTCCTCTGAGTTGCAGACGATGTAACACCTCAGAGGACACTCAGTTGTGACACACAATTTTTGGGACTCCATACTTTGGAAAATCCATATGGTCTCCTATCTCACAGCAGTAGTGTAGCTAAGGGTGGAAGGGGGCGGGGGGGGGTTACAGAGTCCCAGGTGGCACACCTAGGGGGCGTCATCAATTCCCGCACCATGCGAAGGTACCACCACACACATGCCCTCGTGGGCATTTGGAGCAACTGTGAGGCACTCTGACCACCCACTTCTTTCATTTTCTTCCAACTTGGGAAAAACAGCAGAAGTGGGCAGAAACTTGGGGTGACTCACAGCCATTACAAGTGCCCACAGGGGGTGCAGGAGATGGTACTGCAGCCACTGCAATACCTTCTCCTACTACCCCACCACCACCACCACCACCACCACCACTTGGACCAGTTGTGTGTCACCCCGAGCAACCAAACGCTTCCCCCCCCTCCCCATGCAAAAAAAACCAGGCGGCAACTCCAAGCAATGTGCAACTGCTCTGAGTGTACCAAAAACTGTGGTGATGTCATCCCTTCATTGTGGTTACTCAGGTCAGGCAATACAGTTACTCAGGTCAGACCTGGGGGAGCGGCGTCGTGAGGCACGGCCCTGGGTTCCAGAGGGGCCAACTTCAGCATAGCCTCACAGAATTTTGCCACCTTCAGAATTGGGGGGGCGGGGTCACGGAGGCTTTAAGTTGGTATGTTGGTAAATTTTCTGGTTCTCTTTTTGCAACATGTTGTAAATAAGTAAAAGTGATTTTGAAGACCGCGATTTTAAAATGGAACCAGCAATTCGGTTTTGCAGTACAAGAGCAGGATTCAAATACTGTCACTAAATAAAAATTGTAACAGTGAGAGGAGGAACCTACCTAAGGGTTCCTTCTACTGTCAAGCTGTTCTTTTCGTTAACACATACACACAAATTTAAATTACCAATTCCATGCTCTCCTTTAATCACATCCAACCACTTTTCCTGAAGGTGAGGGCTTTGAGGGGCCAAAGCCTGTGAATGGCATAATCCTTTTATTTCCCAAAATGTCCTTCTAACAAGGCACTAACATGAGCAGACAATAAATATAGCTTGTCTCTAAAATGTATTGCAGGGCTGACAGACAATGCAAACATAGATCTGAAATGCCAGCACTAGAGTTGTAGGAATTAGGTTTGTTTCCTCAAGCTGGAAGAGGAGACAGGGTGGGAAACAGCTTACTGAAGGCTCTGCTGTATGCTGATGAATTGACCTTTATTCCTGTGCAGAGAAGCACCATGTCAGTAGCAACTTCTGTGCCTTTATCAGTCTTCACCACCATGTTCTCCCTGAATTTGTTCAAAGTCAGCGTAGGCAGGTTGACAACTTTTTCGCCTGTTTTAAACAGCCAAAACAAAAAATCAAATACAAAATACACAAACCACAAACTGAGCCTTCCAAGACCACACAGTACAATCACTTACAGGTATCATTCAAAAGGGGCTTGTTGAGTTTAGTTATAGAGTCCACTTTTAAAGCAGTAAAGCAAGCGAGAATAAGTCAAGCAGCCAATTGAATTACTACAATAGGGTCATTTCTCTGGGGGTACCCAAATCCTGGTAGCCTCTCCTGGGGGTGATTTTTCCCCCTGCTCCGCAGCTTCTCTTCCATCAGCAAATGAAGATCATTTTTTTTTCAGAAGCTATTTGCAGCCCTATCAATTGAGGAGGGGATTTCTCTTACTGGACTAAGCTTCTCTCTAGCTCTGCTGCTTATTTGATCCTTCTGATTTACTTTATGTCATATTGTTACTTTGAAGGGCTTTTGGTGCAGAAGGGAGGATCTAAATATTTTCCTAAAAGAAATCATATGTGCATGGTTCAAACTGAGATGCACACAAAGTATGTATTCTACAGTCAGTTACCAAACCCAAAGACATCTAGTCTGAAGAAGCTGTTCACTGGTCTGGGTCTATAAGGGAGATGCCCTGGAAAAAGCCACCTTCAGTCTCTCAGTCAGAACACAAGACTCCTTGGGAAATCCTGTGTATATACACAACAAAACCAGCTATGTACCTACTCAACAAGAAATGAACCCCCATGCGTAGAAGAGTCTCCTTCACCTCCTGCCGAACACATGGGAGGAGTTCCACGTCGGCCAATGCCATTTTTGAGTGAATGAGTACAACCTAAATGCACAAATGGGGAGGGGGAGAGAGAGAGAGAGAGAGAGAGAGCGCACCTTGTGTTTATTGAAGGTAGGAAACTATATAACTTTCCATTCCATTCCAAACCTTATTGGCATTAAAACAAGCAGAATTCTAGATCAAAACAATACAATAAACCAAATAATATGTGAGGGGAGAGAGGTAGAGAAACAAGGAACAAGTCAGTTTAATTTAGGATTTTTTTCATAACCTCGAGGAGAAAACCAGCGACCGACTCAGTAATGGCCGCGTTGCTGTCACCAAGGAGACTACACACCAGGGCATCAGGCGAAACCGGGCAAGAAGAGAATAAGGGATTAAGGTATATACTACGGAGGGGTTGATGTGCTGGACAATGGCAAAGGATATGGAGTACTGAATCAGGTTCAAGGGCGCAGAAGTGGTAAAATCTGTTGTTGCGCGGGATGTTATGGTATCTACCATGTAAAACAGAAGATAGAAAAATATTGAAACGGGCCAACATAAAAGCTCTCCTTTTTGAGGGATTGATTAATTCACTGAAATAATTGTGGGGTCGGCCCAGGGAGGGAAGCAACTTGAAAAAGAGGGGGGAACAAGTTGTTGTGTATTTGTGTAAATAGTAGCAGAGTTGGGGGCTTGGAGACCCATTCTAGCGCTTGCCTTAGCGCTCCGAAGCGAAGGATTGAAGCAATCGCCACATTTCCATAACAAAGTCTCTTTATTGTAGCGAAAGTAAGAAAGGTACAAAGGTTCAATCTGCCGGCTAGGAAGCCGGTGAAGTCTGGGCCGCTCGCAGGCGGCGTTTCAGTGCAGCTTTACATCTTAAGCACACACAGTGAAAAACGCTTTTTAACAACAGAACAAAGGGATGCAGCCAGAGTGTATCTGGTAG